>SCHK01381739.1:0-13310 GCA_004124795.1 Poropuntius huangchuchieni | reverse complement strand
TATATATATATATATATATATATAATTCAGTGGCGGAAATGCGCTTCCATAGCTAAAGTATATATTTCCTTGTACAATGGGGAAAAAAAGGGTGATTTCAAAGAAATGAGGCTGAGTAGATTTGATGTATTCCTGTGCCTGGCTGGAGTTGTCCTCAAAAATGTTCCAGTTTTAACTTTGAATTCAAAACAACCTGCAAAGTGAAATAATATCTGTGGCAAGAAAGGTTCAGCAGCAGTTTGCTTTGATGAACAGTGGTGGTTGCTCACTACTCCAGTCATGTTATTGCTGGTCTTATAATTAATGCTAGCTTTGCGTTTAGAACTGGGCCAGTAGCACACATACTTGCTAGTAGTGTTATATTGTTATATTGTTATTTATTAGGTCTGTTAGTTACATTACAATTTTAAGTGCTCACAGATTGCACAGACATTCTAAAGTAACAAAGTTCTTAAGTTTTTAAGTGTCTGCTAATGACTGTAAATTACAGTAGTATGACACAATATGATATGCCATAATTTATTACAGCAATACATTTATAATGGTCAAAGTGGTCTGGTCATCTGGACTTTATTTATTTATTTATTTATTTATTTATTTAATCAAGCAGCAAATCACATACAAATGAGAACAACAAATTACAAGCACCAAATACATTTCACTAAATACCTGACTGCAAAATATACAAAATTAAACCAAGAAAATACCAAAATACAAAAATACATCCAAAACAAAAAATTGCAAGTATAATATAACATGTGGTCAATCTTACCAACTAAATCTTTGTAATAAGAAAAGAGCGAATATCAAAATCTTCATTGAGACCATTAGGAGATAAAGTATTCAAATTATAAATCCAATATGCTTCATGTTTTAAAAGTAAATTGTTAATATTACCCCCTCTTCAAGGTAATTTCACTGCTTCCATGCCAATATATTGTAGAGTCGAAACCGGATGTTTAAACTTGAAAAAATGTTGTGCTACTGGACTTCTAGGGTCACGGTGCCTAATTGCACATCTATGTTCAGCAATACGAGTTTTGAGTTGTCTACTTGTTTTCCCCACGTAGGCCAGTCCACAAGGACAACGCAACATATAGATAACGTTAGTTGTTTTACAAGAAATCGTTCCTCGGAAAGCCTCTATTCAAAGCAGTTAAACAATCATCAGAATTAGACCTACTGGACAAATTGATGACATTTGCTTCCTCTGTGTGTGCCTGTGTGTCAAATAGTGGCTTCTTATAGGAGCTCCTTTTGCTCCCTCCTGCATTTCTTATGTGGCGAGAAGTCTCTGTCTGATGTCCTTCCACCAAAAAAATAGGCTGTGACCAGGAGTTAGAATCAGAATCAAGTTCAAGTGAAGAAGAAGACAGTTTGGAAGAGTTCTGTCTCCCCTTCCAGCATGATTGTCTGCGAATCCGACCTTCAGGGCATGGAGGCAAAGAGTTTTGAATATGTCCTGATCTCCATTGGTACACTCTTCCATTAGCGTAGTCTGTTGCATCTCTCTCAAACTTGGTCTTTTTGGAGACAATGATCTCTTCGTTGATCACATTCCTGGAAAAGATGATTCAATTCTGCTTCATCTGGATATTCAGATGCATGTTTGTTCGGAATGGGACACCACTTGTCACAAAAGTCTTTACCAATGATGGGGCTCTTAACAATGCGAAGACCTTTAGGGATCCTCTTAACACGCAAATAGTCATTCAGAGTTACCCCGTGTAGGTAGAGCCTAGTTTATCTGTCTTGAAGTTTTATTAATCTGGAAGTTAAAGAACTTGCATTTCCACTGCTGGAAGGTAGATCATTAAACAAAGAATCTTTACAAAGATTTAGTTGGTAAAATAGACCATGCTATATTATACTTTCAATTTTTTGTTTTGGATGTATTTTTGTAATTTGGTATTTTCTTGGTTTAATTTTGCATACTTTGCAGTCAAGTATTAGTGTAATGTATTTGGTGCTTGTAATTTGATGTTCTCATTTTTATGTAATTTGCTGTTTGCCCTTTTGCTACATGATTTGTTGATTGCCTTGATTTTTTTTTTTTTTTAGGTCATGTGGGCAATCATGTGATTGAGTGTTGTGTATATAAGGGCGTTGTTGTCATGTACAGTATGTGTTCATTGTCTGATGAAGAAGTGTTTAAGCTCGAAACGTCACCTGTGGTGAGAACATAATTAAATACTTCTCTATCTCTGGAGCTGTGGTGTGCCTACTTTGATGTTTTTGTTTTAAAGGTGAAGTATGCAGTTTCCGTGCTAATAGTTTCACCTAGCAAAATTACCAAAAAAAACAAAAACAATTTCAAATAATCTTTGAAAAACACCCGCTCAACACATCCTTAAGATCATTCCTGTCTTTATAATATCTTACTATTTTATGTTGGGCCTGAAAATGAAGTGCTAATATGTGTCAAAAACTTCAGTTCAGTTAATGTTTAATGCATGATTTTAGTGTTGCTTGTTTCCCTAATGGTGTTCCATACTATGTAGAAGGACAAAAATTAGTATGTGAAAAGTGTATGACCGAATTCTTTGTATTCAAGAAAAAAAGTAGGTGAAAAGTACTTGGCTTGTACTGTACTTCCCTTGTACTTCCACCGGGATTCTGAAGTGCACATATGATGTGAGCTTTACTATCCCACGCAGCAATGGGAAAGGATGTTTAGACAGGCCACTTGTGATTAACCTGATTTATCACATGGCTTTCTGTTGTGCCACCTGTGTTATTTTGGTGGTTATCAGTACATTTTAGGGTAAAAAGCAGATTTTGATAGTTTTGATAGATGGTATATTGCCACTTGAAAAAATATGCAGTTATAATGCAGCTTTCACCCGAGTTATCGTATATACAAATTTCCTAATCGGAAATTGGACGTGAATGGCCTCTCAAGTCATATTTACTACTGGCAAATTCAGAAATAATTTTGATACCAGAGTTTCTGAGTTGGGTCATAAACTTTAAACATGGTGGAAGGGACAACCATTGCTGCTGTCAGTGCTGTTCTCACAACTACTTCCCTTTGTCTTGTCGCTAAAGTAGTGTATTTATAGGCTAGATATGAATGATCATTCGAAGCATATTGTATGTTTCATAAGCAGTGAAATAAGCATGTATTTGACCGAAGTTCCAGAATTGTCAGCAAACTGCATGTGTCGTGTGGTGAATGTTTATATGATTGTTAACCAATGGAATGCTACATTTTATTCTTTCTGACATTAAAGCACTTGAATACGACAAGCTCGTAATCACGACTTCATAAGTGGGAAATAGGAAATTTCCGATAGCACGTGAAGGCTAAACATACAGGCACCAAATACCATCCTGTAATACCTGAAACATTGTCATAATTTATTTATTAATTTTTTTAAACTGTGAATTTCTTGCATATATCAGCTGCCAGTTTATTACCGTAAATGGAGCAGGATAATTTTACAGTACGTGAGAAATTTTAATGATATATTGACCATTGAAGTAGAAATATCTCAAGTTCTCATTTCAGAAATCCGGTCATGTGACTGTGTTTTCTCATATATATAGATAGACAGATCTATAGATAAAAAGGCTGATAGTGGCCCTTCAGACCAACAAATGAATGCAAATCTCATTTTTAGGGACAAAAGGGATAAAACGTGAATAAGAAACTAAAACTTGGTTGATGGTCTTGCACAGAGGGAAGCAGATGACCCATTGCATTGTTCATGCATCTCATGATCTATAATAACACTCTATTCCCATTGCGCACATGCAAACACATACATACCCACACAGCAAATGTCAGTTTATCTGGGAGTATAGCATCAGCTCAGACCTGCTGCTTGTGCCTGTAATATATGACATTATACACAGTCCCAACCATCTGCTGGCGCTGCCTATTTCCCCCTAAACTTTCTCTTTCTCTCTCTCTCTCTATCACCTGAGCCAACATCTCATCATCTCAGCCAAACAACCTATTTAAAGTGACATGTAATTCAGAGCAAGGATGCCTTGGAAAAATGAAAGTGTTCTCTCCCGCATGAGGGACATCATAGCTGTGGAGATGCACTCCCTGGCTCATTTGGGAAGATAGATGACTTTTGTTTACTGCTGAGACTTTTCAGGTGAAAGTCCTCATGCCCGCAGAGCTGAATTTGCTGAAGTGCATTTTTTGGTCATAGATAATGTCTGTGGGTAATGTGATAGCAAACATAACCCCTTTTAACACTCTCTTATACAGTTACTGTAGAAAGTGATCAATGTACTGCAATGGAGAACATGAAAGGCAAATTGCCAGCTTGAATTGTACAATGTATTTCATGTCCTCACTCTCAAGCATTATGTGAATCATAGTGATGCTCTTGTGACAATAATATCTGGATTTCAAACAGAGGCAAATCAACTGGTATGGCACAGGAAAGGTAGACTGCTTTTAGCACAAACATACTGAAACATTTAAAAACAGTCGCCACTCTGAATGAGCAATAGCACAATGGGTCATTTGAGGTTCATCTGAACAAACACATAAATCTAAAGATAAAACTAATGCAGCTGTCTGAGACGCCGCAAATGGAGTCGACATAAGCCATGCATGCATTTTTATTACTTGATTTATCCAGATAAAACTAGGAATGTCTACATCACCAAACCCTTTTTGTTTTTTGATATGAATAAAGTAGTGCTTGCTGTAGGACTAATTCACAATTCTATTTATTTGGTGACAGAAAACATTTAATAAAGTATCTGTACTTTAGCCATTACAGGAAGTACTCATATACAGTAAGGCCAAATGTAATTGACCTTGGTTCTCTGAGGTTTGATATATGATATACGGTGTGGACAATCCTAGAAGAAACTGTTCTGGAGTTGCAGATCCACAAATGTTGACAAAATTAAAAGGTTAAACTTTATTTTGATGGTCCATTCTGTTGACTGTAACTAATTAGGAAAACTACATGTCAACTAACTTTCATTAGAGTATTAGTAGACTGTTGGGTTAGGGTTAGAATTAGCAGAATAAGTTGTACTTGCAAAGTTATACTTTATATTACTTATAGTCAGTAGAATGTGTGTCAGGGACTATCTTCCAGGTTTTTTTCCTTCAAAAAACTGCCTTGAAAATCTATACATTTATAGTTAAAACTTTTGCAGTAGATGACTTTCTTTGAAATGTACTTGATTTTAAATCTGTTTCCATTAAAGGCATTATCACTTCACTTCTGAATGGCACACATACAACCCTGACATTCAAAAATATTAGTAAAAGGATTCAAGACTCCTGACAAAAGACTTGACTTAGATTTGGCCTTTAAAGACCTAAGATGTGTAAAGTACATGTCTGCTTTCTGCAGTGCAATAGGCTGTATTTGCTATTGGTTGTAAGTTCATAGACGTTCACGGTTTTACCATAACCTTCAAGTGTATTGTTGAAATGTGAAGCTGTGATCCTGGTTAAAGCAGTATCACTGTTGTCATTTGTCCTGTACATGGTAGCCCAATTACACTTATTTTATTTGTACATTGAAGCTTTTACTCACCATGCTGTGGCTAGTTATTGTGTGTGTGTGTGTGTGTGTGTGTGTAATGTAACCTGAGGTTGTGGACAGAATTAGACCCTGGCTGCTTTTTTAACTCTAGATTTGGGGGCAATGGCACGGCTGCAGCTGGACGTAGAACAAAGGCCCTGAGCTTAAGCATCCATCATACAAGCAAGGGAATTGTGTGCTTTTTCTCATGATACTGTATGTTCTCACTGTATTTATTTTTTTTTTTGCCCTATTTAACACATTATTATTAGAAATCACCATGTCCATGTGAACCAAGAGGATGGGTGCCTGCTCAAATTTTTGATCCAAGTGGGATTTTAATGCAACTTTGAATTTTTTTTTATTTTTTATTTATTTATTTTTTTTAATTCTTAAAACGTCACATTCATCTGTTTTGGATAAAACATAACATGCTTTTAACGCCACTCACTTGACAAATCACTTTGAAAGTGTTGCGAAACGTGCAATAAGCAATGCAATATTTTTCTGAAATGTCGCCACAGGCACATTTTTTTCAGCGGCCCTCGCTTTATTCCGCTTTATTTTAATATTATATTACACTTTATTCACAACAATCTCACTTCTGCTGCATTTAGGAAAATGAGTAACTTTTAAATTTGATGGAGACAGTAATTTAAATGAGAATTATTATTAAATGATGTTTGTTGTTAAATATTTGTCTAAAATGCCTATTCAACACTGAAGAAATGATATAATTTTTTTTAAGGTAAGTGGTTGCAAACAATTTATTTTAGCTACATTTAAATAAACAAATTTAGTTGAAAGTTAGTTAATTAAATTAGTTTATTTAAATCTAGCTAAAATAAATCAATTGCAACCACTTACCTTAAAAAAAATAAATAAAAATCACTGAATAATTTTTTTTTTTCACTCAAATGTGTAAATTGGGCCAGCCCAATCAAGTTGCACTTTCCACAAATCATTTGATTTCACAGTTGCTCTTTTCCATGTAACAAAAATGCATGGTGATCACTAATATTCACATGTGTGTTTTAGTTTGAGATTTTTCTAGCTAGCTAATTTAAAACTGTACCAGTATTCAAACATATGTTACATGTATATGATGAATTACTGTTTTTATGTCTTCATGTCTTATCTTGCCACATGCACCAAATGAGTCTATCTACTTCTGATGGCCCCTCAAATAGGAAGAAGGTGACACACATATGTGTGAGTATATATAAAACCAACTCATGCCTGCATGCCAGTCTGATTCAGTAACCCGTCATACAAGCTCTCTGCTTGAGTGCCAAACATCAACCAATAAAAGCACAGGTGCTACTGAACAAAGAGAGCACCGACCAAACTGGAATACAGTCATATAATCAGGCAAAAACAGTTTGGTTTTCCTAAGGTGTCTTCTTAAGGCAGTGTGGGCTTCTGCACAGATTAAGCAAACTGACAGGGTCTGGATTGGGTGGTATGTGATGGGTCTTTGTGCAGGGGGACTCATGCTTGTCACAAACTATTTGGAGCACCTGAACTGTGCTGATGTGGACCGAACTAAAGGCACAGTAGAAGATATCATTATCTGTGTAGGGAGCCGCTCTGAGTGCCTCAGATGGTCTATTCGGTTTATGCCATGATGTGGATTCAACCAGGGAAGAGGCTGTGAGTCACAGACAGACTGTGTAAACTGCGGCAGACAGAATATAGACAGCGAACACCTGTGAAGGTGCGATATGTGTAAAATGTGTACTTCAAAAAAAATAAAAAAATAAATAAAAAAGAGACAAGACAGCAATTCTGCTCTGCTACATTCTGTCAGATGGTTTGACTACAGCTTGCATAGTTTTGACATTATATTAACAAACATCTGAGTGTGTTTATCCCTGTAGCTTCTGATCAGGATGCTGCGTTTGGCTGAACACACCTGCTTCAATTTAGAAACATTGTTATACATGAAGTTATTTGTTTAATTTTAGCTTCTCTTTGTTCCCAGTTCAGCATTTCATGTTTTGTCTGTTAATCTCTGAATATAAACATTTTACTCTTCTTGACATGTGTATAAAGGATTATTTAGACTCAAGGTCTGGGCGGTTCAGTGGATCAAAGTAACACAAGCTGCAAAGCATCTCGTACCCTGTATATGTGATGACTGATTTTTTGTTGTACTACTTTAGAGATCAAACCTTCTCTGCAGGTAAAACACAAATAACAACACCTGCATTCCAGCCCAGTTCGAGTGTGATTTGTCAACATGGAGATGAAACTAGGTTGTAAGTATCTTTCACTTCAAAGCAAACATAATCAAAAGATCCTCTAGAATTACACAGTAAAACTGATAACGGGTAACTATTTTTTATGTACCAATATATTGAACGTTAAAACAACTACGTTTCAGTTATTTAAATTATTATCGTTTTCAAACTCACTCTTTTAACATTTAGTTACACAATCAGTAAATTAAAAGTTATATTTGTTAACTAATACAAAATATAATGACTTTGTAATCACTTAAGGCAATCACTTATATATATTATATACTATTTCAGTTTTTCTACTTCAAAATGTAATGTTTAATTCAATATGTTGCTTGCCGTGTCATGTCTTTGTTCGAGAATTTTACTAGCAATTTATGAATTGTTTATGCTAAATGTGTTTTTCAGTGTAGCCAGCATATTTTAATATCAAGTACTTTATTTTTGCTGTTTGAATACGCAATTCAGCTTATATACGGTCAGTTACTACCAGCACTGATCTGTCTTCACCGTGTGCTTTTTATTAGCAACTGGACTTTGACTCGAGAAAATCTAAGATCAAACAACAATGTTTGTGACTCTCCCTTTTCCCTCTGGCTGTCAGATGAACCGTGCATTTATTTTACTCCCAGAGATAACAAGAAGGTCAGAGACTGTAAATTGGAATTCATCAGAGTCCTTCCACATACACAAAGAGAGATAGGCAGGATCACAGAGGTCCTTCATGTAGGAGCACATGCAGTAGCAACGGTGTACCTGACATGACCTTGTCTGTATCGACTCTGGCAGTGTGCAGTCCCGCAGAGGAGGACAGTTCAAGAGAGGATCACAGTTCTTTATCCGTCGAGGAGGGAGGGTGGGTGTTACAGTAGTTTACGTGATTATGACTCTAAAAAGGAGTCCTAAGGTTTAAACCTCTGGGGTAAAAAAAAGTGAGAGCAGCACTTCTAAATTAGGGAGAAGAGTGCAAGGTTATTACAATTCAGAAAGAGTTGCAGAAGGAGAGTTTTCTCGGTTTCTCATTTGGTTATTTGACTAATTCTATCCTTTGCTCCTGTACAGCCATGAGCGTTAAACCCGGATCTCTCTCTGAAAAGCTTAGCACAGCTTGAGGACATATGCTCTCTCTTCTCTAGTTACAATGCTGCCTGATGTTCTCGTTAGATCATTTGCAGCAGAACCTGGATTAAACCACCATCATGGTCTCCTGCCAAATCGAATTCCTCTTATTTAAGAGAACATGATTGCATTTTGCCTTTATGAAATTACAAAATGATTATATTGGTCTGGAGTACTGGTGAAGAGGGCTTCATTCTGGAGTCAGAAAATACTATGTAGTGAAACGTAAGATTAGCTTATGGCTCAAGTCATTTTTGTTCTGTCTATTAATTTATTCAAGAAAAGTTTGGCATACTCTTTTATTATTATTATTACAAATGACATTGAATGGACCACTGCAGATGCTCATGACTGTGCGTCTCTTAAAATATCAGATTCTATAAATTCAGTTCATTTTTTTCTTGAAAAGTGTTTGAAAACTACGATTCCAGCACGATTACAAATTGTACACTTCTAACAACTTGGAGCTTGTTTTAAACTGGATTTTTAAAATTACTTTTTTTGTCTTCTTTTGGGATGTCATTGACCCATATATGGATGGTTGACAAGGCCTCTATAAATGACTTTGGGATAATGGCAGGTCTACAGTTTAGACATGATTGTATTTCTAAGAAATATGATACATGTAGGAATACGGGTGTCTGTTTACATGCTCTCTATTTTTATCCGCTTTCAAAAGCTTGTGTAACACAGATTTGATATCCAAACCAAAGGCATTTTGAAAACATTCCTACTTATCTGCAGATTAAACTAACCCACTGACTGAGATGCCGCTAGCATCGCTAACGTTTCTGGCCTGCTAGCAGCTGTTCCAACATTAATATACAACAGATTATTCCCAGTGCACTGACTACATTTCGGGAAATTCTCACTGAGCGTGCCTGCTTGTAAACAAGCTTTGCCATTAAGCTGAAAGTCCATTCGCACCCAAAAACACACCATAGAAATATAATAAAACTGATTCCCCACAAATACTGCAATATAGCCAGAAGGTGTTTTCTGCAACATCAAAGAACATCTACTTTCCCTCTTGGCGGTGTGTAATCCCCTTGTGAGTCTGCTGGCGTGGTCTAAATTTGGCTCGGTGGCTCACTAGACCCAACAGAGGCTTAATGGCACCAAATCGGTGGGATTCTTACCATGCTGAAATGAAGGACATTGGCCTAACCAAGGACACTGCTAGCCTGACAGATTAGACACCAGAGGGATTGAAAAGAGACAGTAATTAACATCAAAAACCAGATGAACGATGATGCAGCAGGTCCAAACCCAGAACCGGCCATGCCAGCTTTAGCTTCTCATCTCTAGAATCTGTGAAAAGAGCAAAATCCCAGAGTGACAGCCGGCCCATCAGTCAGGCTGAACCCATGGCACTTTTGCGACTGAACTCGGAAGACAACTCGAGTATTAGAAAAAGGGGCTTGACAGCAACATGTACATGTCTTCATCACCAACTTATAGTCGGGTCATTTTTCACCAGTCCGTTGTCTTGTCTTTCAATAGAGCTGCACTGTGATTAATGAGCGGTCTGGAATGTGTTCAGCCGGTGACATACAGTGAGACTATTATGCCAAGTGATCTATACGGCCTCTGATGAGCAGCCTTTCCTCCCACAACACTGGGAAATTCCATCTTATCTTATGAAATTTTAGGACATTAAGAGGGTATTTTAGCATTATTATCTAATCCTTCAGCCAGTGTTTGTTCTCGTGAACTTCTCTTCTCTGTGATGGGAGTAATTGAACAGGCAATGAGAGATAACTTTAACAGTACACTGCATATGCTGCCTGCTGCTCGAGAGGTTAATCTGAGCACACACTCTATAAAGAAACAGCACACTAGTGGTTTTTATTCGGCACCACTAAAACGTTGCTCTTCTTCCCATTTCAAACTTGTCTAATCCAAGGATAAACTTTAAAATGTTCAACTGAAATTAATGACATCTATTACTGCTTATTAACACATTTTTTGTTGAATATCCAAACATAACAGTATCCTAAAACTGCTATATGTGCACTGTAGTTAATAGTAACAAAAAACAGCTTTGATTGTATTAGTTTAAGATAAAATATGACGAAGCTAAACACGCCTTAGTGTTTTGTCTCAATACTATTTGAAGATTTGTGAGAGTTTAAGAGGAATCCTCTGAAGGGGAAAATGTCACAACATCGACATTTTGGTTGCACAGAATAAAAGCTGCCAGAGTGACACTTGCCTTAGGAGATTGCCCTGATTTTCACTTAAAATGCTTAGAAGTCTGTATTTATTATATCTAAACGCATATAAAATGCATTATAATACTACTTTTAAAGTCATTTTCCTTAAGTTTGTGTTTCTATTATACATATGGATTATAAGTGAACAGGCAGTGGTTTGTCATCAAGATACTTTGACCTTTGAGGTTAAGGAGATCACTGAAGGTGCCATATACAGTAAGACAGACACACAGATACTATTTAGAGAGATACCTGTATACCACATACTAATGGTGTCACATACTTGGACTTTAGACTAAAACTATTTGACTTTTCTCCTCTACTTTCACCTCTTTCATCTTTGTTTACCAGCCTTAAATGCCATAGAAATAATCTTATAACCCTATAAGTGACTTAGAACTCAAGGAGGTCAGTAATACCTGTTGAAAGCCATTCATTAACACTCCCATTTTTCTCAATGGCACCAGCTCAGCTGGTCCATGGCCCTCCAGACGTACAGTACGCAGTTTGAAATATGGCATCTTTTCTGCCAATTTTTTTTTTTTTTTTTTGAGCCAAAAAATATGGCCCATCATCTGAACCATATAGTGAATGCTATCTGAAAAAATGCATCTAAAGATACAGGATATTACAGGCATGACAATTGTGATTGGTTGATGGTACCAATAAATAAATTATTTCCAAAAATAAATTCAATATATTGTCCATTTCGCATTGTTAAAGATTATTAATTATCTACCAACAGGGCTTAATAGGGCCATGTTAAGCAGCGAAATCTTGACTCTTTGGTATAACCAAACACTGCCGAGTCATCCAAAGAATAACAAACTATACTCTTGTCTTTGGCCAGGGTTCGCTGGCTTGTGAAATCCATATTAGCGTAACCAGATCCAATAAACACCTGCTTCTAGAAATGCAGGCACATTTTACATGACGTCAGGTTCTTGTCTCCCTGCAATATTTACATCAGACTTGTAAATAGCCTAATTATGATGTTTTCCCACACAGAGTGACTAATTACATCAGATGATTACATGCATTAACTTATGGTTATGATGATCTTGATGATGATGATGATGCAACATCTCTCCAGAGACATGAATCTTCAAACCCATGACATTAGTATCTGTTCCTAAATAACTTAACTTAACAGTACATTTTAAATCAGCCCGAGGAGCTGAAAATTGCCCCAAACCTCTTTAAAACCAGCCACAGATCAGCCTAGCCAGGCGGAGAGACCATAAGTCCTTCTTGAATGCTCACAGATAGGTATCTTTTCAGTTGTATAGTAGTTACACAATTGCAAGGGCAGTTACTGACCTCTTGTCAAAAGTTCCATTTATCCTTTGCCCTAAAACTTATTAATTAGCCATAGTGTGTTGAGTCAGCTCGACTCCCTGTTTATTCGCGCTTTAATTAACTCATCCGTCGCCGGATCATTTAACATGTGGGCTGGAGCGTGTAACGGGGGCACGTGCGCTCGCTTATGCCTCTCTTCTCAGGAGCGCACTGCCTCCGCCAGAGACAGAAGTCTGTCCGCAGAGCTCCGCCGTCTGAAGTTTGTCACTGCCGTTGCTTGGGAATTTCATTTCGGAGATAAACGGGAGCGGGAATATCCTATAGAGGAGCGTTGCTTTAGTGAGCCAGACGTTTCAATTTTGCGTCCTTTGCGATAGTAGAACATCAGCATTGGGAAATATGCGTCTGTCCACACGAAACCACCACGAATAAACGGTTCCTACGGAAACCTGGGGTTTAGTTCCCCTCCTGAGCGGAATAGAGAACTTTTCCATCTTTAAATGAGGCTTTGGATTATTTAGACGGGAAAAATAATCATGGTCCAACAAACGCTGGATACAATTTGGGATTTTTAAGGTCATAGAGCGTTTAGAGCAGCATCGGTATTTTAAGAGGACTAAGCAGAATACAGTCATTTGGAGGGAACATATGACAGCACGAACGGCACCTTTTAACGCACGCGGACTCTCTATCAGAAACAGAAACATGTATATCTATATCTACGGCTTTCTGCTCTTTTTAGGTAAGTTTTTGTTTATATTCACAGCTTTTTTTCAGACGAACTAAAAGCTCGTGCTATTTAATTTAATTGAATCTTTAGGTTAATTTTATTTAAATGTACTTTGCTCTAGTGAATACGATAATGACATTATGGAATTACAGTATATATCTGAAAACATGATAGTTTATGAAGTTGTATGAAA
>SCHK01381726.1:6839-35497 GCA_004124795.1 Poropuntius huangchuchieni | reverse complement strand
TTAAAATATTCTCATATTAGCTCTGCTGTGGCAAGTGGCAAATGGCACAGGCTAGCTGGTGATGTGGTAAACAATACGACAGAAACCAGAAGCCAGTATAAGCCCTAATCCAAAGCTTTTGTATGGACCGAGTCACAAAGCATTGCTGAGGGACAAACGGTGCTTCAAGGATTTATTCTCTTTTAAGAAACCAAAAGAAAGGGGGTAAAAATAGAAAGAGGGAAAGACATGTGGTGTTGGCCACCACCTGGTGAGATGTCATGTACGATTAAGTGTGTGTTTGTCTGGCACACTTCATGCCGTTATCAAGTGCGGACAGCTCAGCGCAACCACTACACTGCATACTTTTCTTATGCTAATGACTTCGCTTGGATAGACCCCTCCTCACTGTTGCTGTACATCTTTCCATTCTGCCCACCTTTTCCTGTAGCATGCCCACCTGTGCCACTCTCTAAACCATAAACTAACAACAGTGCTACCAGTCTTAAACAACTCACCCTACACAGGGTGTAGGGTCTCAAAACCATATAACCAACCTTCATATACCAGACTCCCCAAGGTCAAAGGGTCAAAGATTTTGCATAATTTATCATATCAGTGCGAGATATTCACGGCAGCCACGCGTAGCCCGTTCATGCTCCTGCTGCCTCTGATTAGCATCTCATTTCACAGGCTTGATTCTTAAAAAGCCCCCCTTACGCCCCCTTTCTACTAACATGATGGCTCAGTTCCTGCCCTGTAGAAACAGATGCTCACCCAAAATATTATACAGCAACCGTGTCAAACTGACAGCGCAAACCACAGGGAGGGTCTTAGTCAGCAAATGTTTGGATGTGGCATTCTGCATTTCACAATATTACAAACAACATGCTCGCATAACATTTTAGCATTCGTGAAATATATGACTTATGACTTTGGTTGTAGTTAGGTTATGCTGCAGTACAACTTTCGAGACACAATACATGAAATTAAAAAAAATTATATTTTATATACAATAATTTATATTTTAAGCATTGGTTATCCAAAAAAGCAACCTACACTACTGATCAAAAGTTTAGGGTTGTAAAGATTTTTAAATGTTTGTTTGTTGGTTTTTTCGAATGCTTACCATTTATTTTGTCAAAAATAAAACACCAGTATTGTGAAGTATTATTACAATTTAAAAGAACTGTTTTTTTATTTTAATATAATTTATAATGTAATTTATTCCTGTGATCACAAAGGTTCCTGGGCCATTACTCCAGTCTTTAGTGTCACATGATCCTTCAGAAATCATTCTGATATGATGATTTGGTGCTTAAGAAACATTTCTTATTATTATTATCAATGTTAAAAACAGGATTTTCTGATAAATCGCAATAACAATTTTTTCACAATTTTTTAAATCAATTTAATTATTCAATTTAATCAATTTCCCCCCAGATTATCTGAGCTGCTCTTTTCCATACAATGACTGTGGACAGTGATTCACAGTATCAGCCTGAAAAAATTACAAACATGCCATGCAACTTATTTTCTATTAGTTTACAATAAAAGGATTAACCTCTACAATTTTTGAAAAAAAAACAAACAAACAAAAAAAAACCAAACAATATAAACNTTACAATAAAAGGATTAACCTCTACAATTTTTGAAAAAAAACAAAACAAAAAAAAAAACCCAAACAATATAAATATAAAAAATGTGTTTTTGTGTTTTGAGGCATTCACAGATTTGAAAGTATCCAAATATTGCTGAGGCTTTGACAGAATGTCACCAAAGCACATTTTTTGATAATACTGCTAGAGCAACATCTCCCTTATGAGCTTGCCCTGGTTTCAGAGCTATTTATTGTTACTTTGCAACCTGACTTTGTGAGCGAGTGATTCAGAAAGCGAAAAACCCACTCAGATGAATTTCTCTGCCACGCAGAGTAAAGAACTGCATATGAAACAGTGTGATGGCGGCTGTGTGAACATTAGTAACCGAATCTATTTGAGTTTATCGGAGAATCAAGAGCGCCGCAGACCTGTGATAGATGAGCAAATCTAGTCGGCCATTAAAAAGTCATTTCAGAGACAGATAGCTAGCAGGTTCCCCTCTAAATGTCTACTGCGGGAAGCATACTTTAATGGCGCGCGAGAGAAAACAGAAACAATATAGCCTATTTCCAGAAATAGAAAGATAACAGGTGACGTCCTGCGGTTTTGCATCTAATGGGGTTCTTAAATGAAATACAGATAGAAGATGGCATGTATCCACGGCAGAATTTGCTGCTCCAATCTCTCAACGCTTCCATGCTAAGGGACCGAATTGTCTTAAGGAACACCGTAGTGGTTTTAATGAGTTGGAAGCGAGCACTAGCCGGTACTTTCTCTGATTCTGGGAGATCATTATAGCTGCCTCGACCTGCTTCACTGGAGAGGGACAACATGACACACAGTCCGTGAATCTCTTAATGACTCAACTGAAAAATAATGATAATGCCGCTACAGGCTAATCTTCTGTGAAAAACATTCATGAAATCTGAAGCAAACAATATCTATTTAACAAGAATCATTTAGATGAAAATTCATTATCTTCTTTGCTCTTAAAGAGGCTTGGTCATATTTTAAAATCAAGGCAACATCCTAACACGACCCTCTGGCCAGCAACCAGAGAAAGGTGCAGCGAATGTGAGGCTCTGTCTCTTTAAGAGGAAATCACAGCTCCGAGCTCATGAATAAAGATGAGCTGGCCTTTCTCCGCATACATCATAGATCATGTATCAGCAGAGCCCATCTATCAGAACACAAGAGGAGCTGAAATGCTCATAACGGCCCTGCGCTGCCCAGTATTAAAACCAATGAGATGGGGGAAGGGTCTCTGAAGGTACCACACAATCCACTTTGTTTCGAAACACGGGTGGGCTTGGCATTTAATGCAATTTTTACAAATGATCTCCATGTTAATATGTCGACATGCAAAACCAATGACGCTATTGCATCTTCAATCTATTAGGTCTAGGCAATTACAGAAATGATTCTCCATTAAGCAGGCAAACACATGGTCCGCTGCACTGTGCTGTTTAAAAACGCACGAGACGTAAGTAGTTTTGCATAGCATTCTCTCAAAGTGCCTTAAAGAAAAGAGAAAAACGAGAAAACCCTCTTCGAGTCATCTTCCAAAGAACAAGCTTCCACGCACAAAACGCCTGACGCATCACATTTAGCTTTGACGCCAACGATGCACGAGGCAGGATCTCCATATCCCATCCTGCTTTTTCATTTTAAAATCTGCTGCTCGAGAAAGATTCAATCTCTCTGATGCCATAAAAAACACGGTCGGTTACAGCTTCTATTCACACAGGGCCGTTAATATTAATAATATCATCCTCACTCAGAGGAAACTCATCTGGCTAAATGTCACAAGTTTAATTAATGACTGGTCCGGGCTGACCTCGGCTGAGGAGGAGGGAGTCTTGCAGCCCCTAATGCCATGCAGGCAAACTGGAATAATTTAGCATGTTAAACGCAAAGTCAATTAACCTTCGTCGGCAGCCAATGACGTGCAGCCCCCACTCGAACCGTCGTCATTCTATAGAATCATCTGCAGCGCGCGCCACCCTGATGAAGGGATATGCAGATGCATGAGTCATTAGTGGGAAATGGTTTCTGTTTTCCGCAAAGCCGCGGACTAATTGTACAATAAAAAACAATTAGTGCGTATTGATTCGTTTACGCCGTGATTTACCTCAGCTCAGACAGGATTATGATGCGCAGTACGGGTAAGTGCTATATGAACACGGCTGTGAAGCTCTTTGGGTGGGAGGTTTGGAATACCTCTGGAAAACACGTCACTCGAGTTCCCTTTTCCCGCTTTAAATATGCTGCAAAGCCTAATTAAAATATATGTCGAAGCCCTGGAATAGCGGCCATAATAAATGTCTAAAACGAACCCTCGAAACGCAATCAAAAGCTCTCGCGGTTCTTTAGATAGCCTGTACGCCGGTTTAGTGCTGCCCATCACCCTCCTGTATCTCTCTTAATGAGATGTGCAGAAATCATTCAGAGACGTGATGTAATTTAGTCCTCATCTCCCAGCACGATACGCAATCGGCTCCTGAGAACGACATAATGCGACAAACTAGAACTAGTCAACGAATAGTCGGTAGAAAGGTTCGTTGACTGTATTTAGAACGTTTGGAACGTTTTACTTTAAAAAAGTAGAACGCTAGTTGATTATTAACATGACGTACTAAAATATAAAACATAACAGGGTATATCATACACACTGTTATTGTATGGACTATAAGAAATTTTAGAATTGTTGTTTTGCTTACCCATCCTGAATGTAGCCTAATACTTGATCCTGATTGGTCAGTTGGGACTGGTGAGCCAAATTTCTAATGGAAACATTATAATCGACAATTCAGTCAGGACATCTCTGTATAAGCAAGCTAATAGAACAATTTAAATCAATATTGTATATGAATTTATTTGTATGTATTTGGTAAGTGGGATATCAGTCCATCTGGTCATTATGGCAAAATAAACAGCTTCTTGGTGATGGAACACTGTCCTGATCACCCCGTTGGTGTTTATTGTGATAATGACCGGTTGATAGTACGTGATCTCTTTAATATACCTTCAATTTGTGAGAACTGAAGTATTGACTTAAAAACACATTACATACAGAGAACATTACATCTTTAAACTGACATTAACTTCTCTTTTATAGGAAAAGTTAAGTAGATCATACTCCGCTATAACACTCTCACATACGTACACAAAGTAAAAGGACAAATTTTTTTTTTTTTCTTTTCTGAATAACCCTGTGCATTACATATATTGAGCGCAAGTCAACACCGTTATCAATGCCGTCTCTTGCTAATACACATGAACTTGAATCTCAGTTTGAACTTTCGCTGCATTGATTTTGTCTCGTTTAACCTCCATTGATTTCTAGTGCTTTGGCTGATTGCCCGTCTCCTTTACACTGCCTCAGCAGAGTAGGGTGCATGCAATCAGATTAAGGACATAGCAGAAATGCACATGATCAAATCACAGAACTTCGATCACTACAAATTTGGTGTGCATTTTCGGTGAAAATGTGTTACTTGCAACCTTCAATCTGTCAGACAGGGGAGTCAAAAAGTCTTTTAAAAACACAGAGGTTCCCTGGGTGCTCAGAGGACCATAAAGACATGTCAAATTATTAAAAGGAAACAGATTTTATTCACTTTGAATGCTTGTATATAAGAGGACAGGAGACATTAGCCCAGTGAGTCACATGAATAAACACAAGTGCATCATGAACATACATTATTTGGCGATCGCTACAGTAATAACATTTCCAGGAACACGCAGAGTAAACAGTCTCTCACAGCAGGTCCAGACTCAGGAGTGAGAGCATACGTTACAGTCCCCTTAGTAGTAGAATACAATGGAGAGAAAAAAACACAAAATCAATTGAAATGACAAATGTGATATTTGGAATGCAAACTTTGTATAAATATAACATCATTGGTTTTCAACATTGGTTGGCTAAGAGGAGAACATAATGTAGTTCATGGAGAGTCACAGTCTTCACAGTCATGTGTGGACACAACTGCAGTGGAATGGGGACGGGGTTTGTGGCTACTGACGGTCGTCATTAAAGCTTCAGCGAAAAGCAAAATCAAGCATGCATCTTAGTACAAACCTACATTAGCAGCACACTCTATTTCCTCAACAATTAGACCCAGTACATTTAGTAGAACAAACAATAAGAAACAAAATCAAAAGAGATAACCAGACAGAAAGAAAGGCCAGACACAGAGAAGCAAACTGTGTAATCTCCACCTCTATAATACAAACTACAATGGCTGCACAACAGTGCTGTCCCATATCTTCAGAGTAAGCTTTCTGTTTTTTTGTTTTGTTTTTATTTTTGGTTCTCTGGTTGTTTCATATATGAGGTCAGAAATGTTCTAATAAGTTAGCTAAAACAGTTTTCTCGTAGCTGGCTCCATCATCTAAAAAGATTTCCATTCCTTAAAAACAGTAATATTTTCTAAAGTATAAAGTTTTTTTTCCATCCTTTGTATGCACCAATGGTAAGACTACTTTATCTTTGGATTTTCCATTAAAGCAATACTGTAAGTTATTATTGTTTCATAATATCATCACTGTAATTATTGTTAGTCTCGGCAAGTGCAGAAATGTTAAGAAATAAAATAACCATGTAGTGAAGAAGAAATGAAAAACTACTGTCTTAAAAGTGAAATTACAGTATTGAAGGCAAAAGAAGAAAAAAAAAATAAGTGCACAATCGAAATGTTCTGTTTAGAAGACAACAAAAATAGAAAATATCTTATAGATGTGCATCGATCTAATTCATACACAGATAGGGTCTTTCAACTTGGCTCAGTGCAGGAGAGGAAGTTGGTTGTACAGTGACAATTTTCAACAGCATTAGAGGGTAAATGCTATGTTTTAACATGAGCATGGCTAAACAGCCTCAAGTGTCTTTGACTGGGACAATACAAAAGTTAAATATACAAGTAATTTGTTTTAAACCTACCATACAATTAAGTCATTTGAATTCAACAATCTACGCAACACCAAAATGTTCATACATGTATCTATCATTAACACAATGTTTTTTTGTCATTTTTCGAAAAGAAAAACAAAAGCTAAATCATTTTTTTCCACAATTTACAATGGTCTGCAATACGCTTTGTGTCTGGACAAGTACATGTCCAAGAAAAAAAAAACATCTACTAGCTTAGTTGCAATTTCAGGACTTTGAAAACAAATTAGAATTGGACGTTTTCATTCATTACACATTTCTTTTGGGCTTCATATATTTTCTATTGGTATGTCTTGTAACAGAACAAAATTGAGAGCTGTTGACCTGAGAGAAGACAACATCAAAATACATTACATCACTTCATTAAGCCAATAATATAATATCTTAACACTTGACAGGGCAAAAAATAGTGTGGGTGTTTTATGAGTGTCTGTTAAAACATACGTGTTATAAACAGACTTTTGGTTAGTTAGGTAATCATGAAACCATCTTAGGTTCTTTTCACCAGTCTTTAGCTGTGCACCCTTTAGTTTCCAAACAGTTTACATATACTCAAGTTTTAGTTAAAAACCAGCATATTGAAATGGAAAAAAACATTCTACTGACACTTGTTTTTGGTTACAAGCACTGTTAATGCAAGTTGGATCCTACAGGATTCAGTCCATTTAAAACAGTCTGCCAAACTAGCTCTGGGTCATAGCTTTCCCCAAGTGTAATCTACAGTGGAGACGTTTTGTTCAACTTTCCTCCTGGTTTTTTTTTTTCATGGAGTCTTTTCTGAAGCTGTCCAAGCCATAAAAACAATGGTTATGGAAAGCATCAAACCTCTTGCTCCAATATATTATGTCAAGTCTTGTCCCTCCTCTGACTCGTTGCTGTCGCAACGCCCATCCACAGAGTCTATTGGTTTTACGTGACAAGTCTTTGCAGGGCTTGTCAGGCTTGAGGTAACATTTGAAGGCGAAAGAACATGATGTGAGGGAGAAGCCGGTGAGCTTTGGGAAGCCTCAGGTAAAGCTGAAGTCAGGGGCGAGCTTTGGAGACGTCTATCGGGCTGGTCAGAGTTGATTGGGTTAGGGATGGTGGTTTCTGAAGGAGTCCCAAAAGAAGACTGGGCAGTTGTAGAAGAACTCTGTTTACTGGATGGGTTTGACTGAGAGGTAGATGAGGGACTGATGTGAGGTAATCGAGGAGAAGCATGCTCTTTGGCATTCAGTTTCTCTGCCACTCTTTGTCTATGCTGAGGGTACTCCAGATGTTTGATGAGCTCTGCATTCCCAGTAAGAGACACCTCACAGGCGAGACAGTCGTAAAAGTGACTATCCTTGCCATCTGCTCTACACTCTGTTTTGGAGACAATACAGTGGCTTAGAAGAAAGTTATTGTCCACTTCTGGCTGCTTAGCATTGACAGAGTTTATGGAGGGGGAATCTGTGCCAATGGGTGTGCCTTGCTTTTTGTGATGTTTGGATGAAATGGTGTCCTCTGCATTGAGGCGAGCAGAGATTGGGCTAGGTTTTGGTTTCTCTGGTAGCTGCACTAACTGTTTCTGTTGCAGCTGCAGTCTTTGTTGCATCAGTGCACCCTGCAGATTTTGTTGATATTGCTGGAGAATGGAGCCCGGGGACAGCCCCATTAGAGCCTGTGGCAAGACTGGACCATATGGGAACATGCTATCCATGCCAAACATGGGCTGCAGGAGGCCTCCAGGCATAGGTGTGGGAATATGGGGAGAAAAAAGTGGAGGAAAACTGGGCATCAGACAGGGCAGGAGGTGACTAGGGAGTAGAGCAGCTTGGTCAGTTTTCATTGCTGCATAAAGAGCTTGTAGCTGACTTGGGTCCATGGCATACTCTCTTCCTTTACTTGGAGTAGATACTGTTGGTCTGGAAGTGTCTGACTTCTCTTTACTTTTGCAAGAAGAATTTGCACGAGCACCATTTCCCAATGGAGTACTGTCAAGCTTGTTTATGGGAATCTTGTTACTCTCAGTGTCATTTTCTTTGGGAAACTGGAGCTCTTGTTCCGTGGTCTTTGGGGTCAAGACAGAGTTGGTTGTGCTAACTACATCTTTGTCATCCATAGCTGATATGGCAGAAGAGGGTGTCGTGGTTGACTTGCAGGTCAGCTCATTTACAGGAGGGTCACTGGTACCTTATATAAAAATGAATGCATAAAAGAAGTACGGTTTACAAGAGATCAGAATTTTTGTAAGTATATTAAATTTAAAAACAAAAACAAAGTGTAGGTGAGCCACATACCTGTTTTTATGGAAGAAAAATCCTCAGTCATTGTGCTGCTACCACCTGGTATGCTTGCAGTAGTCTGTGTCTGCAGACCTGAGTACATTGAAGACTGGCTCAGACAGTGAAGAGAAGTTTGGTTAAAGCCCACTGAGCTCAGTATAGCTTGTGGTTGGACAATTCCCAGAACATCACTTGTCTTTTTTAGATGATCCACTTCTTGTTGCACTATCAGCTGACGAGTAGATACTGAACTCAAATATTCCTTGTCCCTCGCCATCTGGCCACCCAGGGCCTCCTTAACTTTAGCAAGATGTTGCTGGGAGAAGACATGGTCACGAATAGACAAGCAGTTGCTGTATTTAACAGAGCAAAGAGTGCACTCTCTCTTGGGTCTATCAATAGAAGTACTCTCTGTGCCAAATTGCTTTGCAAGGCTAAGCTTGGCCTTTTTCTCCTTGGCACGAGAATTCTGAAACCACACCTGAACAACCCTCTTGGCAAGACCAATATCATTGCCCAAGGCTTCACATTCAAGCATTGTTGGGGTTTTATAGTCACTAAAGCACGCTTTGAGCACTTTCACTTGTAGGTTGGTCATTTGAGTGCGGTAGCGTTTTTGACTGTGTCTGTCATTATCAAAGCTCTGACTGTTAGAGCTACCAGGGCATGGTGAAGCTGGATCAGCCAGGCTGGAATTTTCACTGTAATCTAAGACTAAATCATTATCAAAATCTTTAGCATTGAAGCTCATTGCAGGGCTAACTAATCCAGAAGACATCTTTTCATCACTTTCAGAAGAAGCCTCTCTTTCGGTGCTGGGAGACATGTGGTCAATACTGCCATGTTTAGCCTCTAGAGAGTCATTTCCTTCATCAGTTGTATTGTCATGGGCTGTGTTTGTGTTAGCCTCGCAGTTATTCAGCTTGCTTTGTTCAAGATTCGTATAAACTGACACAGACGGCAACTCAAAATCTTCCATACCCTCACCTTTAATAGGTTTTGGGCTCAGACGCTGTTGATGTGAAGACAGGTCAATGCTTTTGCATGCTGAAGAATCAACATCATCAGTGGAGTTCAAAAACTGAGAATAATTGGCAAAATCAAAGAGATCAGATTTGATTTGAGAACCTTCCTGATCTTGAGTCATATTAGGTATTGCCATACTATAGCCTGCATTCTTTGCTTCATGCCAGTGGCGTGAACGTATGTGGGCAGCAAGAGCAGTCTGTGCTTTAAAGAGAGCTCGACAAAATGGGCAGCGACGATGGATTTGAGATGGACCCAGTGCCCGAAACTGTCCTTTCCTCTCACGAGCTCGGGTGTTCTGGAACCAGACTTGAACCACTCTTTTCTTGAGACCGACCTCGCTGGAGATATGATCAAGCATCTTGCGTGTTGGATTGGAGTCCAAAAGATATTTCTGGTATAAAACCTCCAGCTGCTCTGGTGTTATAGTGGTCCTCATACGTTTGTCTCGCTGGGGTTCCTCCCCATTGTTTTCCCAATCATTTTCCATAGAACTGGATCCTGCTTTCTCTTCAAGTTTCCTCTTCAGAGAGTTTATGGTTGAATCAGGAATGGTGGTCACTGCAGGTGGATTTGCAACTATCTGGGAAATTGTTCCTGAAAGCAGATGCCTTGCAAGTAGAGGATTAGCAGGATCGAACAGCATAAGAGACATGTCTACAGGACGATCTAGGAACTGTGGGGTGGGAAAGTAACTTTGGGTAAGAAAGTGCATTTGCTGGTGCTCTTGCCAATGTTCAAATGAGGGGAAGCTCAATTTACACTGGATGCAGTGGTAAGGGCTCATATCTTGGGCCGGTTTCTGTTGCTGTTGTTGCTCAGTTGAAGGAATCTCTAAAGGACTAAAAATAGTTTGGGAGCTCTGTGATGGAGCTGGGTTTGTTTCAGATGTGCAGGAAATCTGTTGTTGTTTAGGAGGTGGGTGAGAGGGAATCTCGGTGCTTACATTTTGGTTCTCTTCACAGAGAGGCTTTGGCTCCTGCATTCTTTTCTTTAATTCCTCAAACTCAGAGTTGATACTAACAGCCTGTTTGGGGTCAGAGGATTCTTCATTTGTTTGTTTAAGCTCTTCAGTGAGACTTGTTGTGTGCATATGCTCAGAATCAGTGGACTTCACATTAGTACTAGACACAGAGGAACTGGAGGGGCTTGAGCAAGAAGCTGCTTGTGTAAAGCAAGAGGGTCCAGATATTGGACTATGACACTCAGTCCTAAAATCCACTGCAGTTTCATTCAGATCATACTGCATTTCCTCCTCCTCATCTTTGTAACATAGATTTTTCTGGTGATTAATAAGATCAAAAATGCGTTGAAAGACTATGTTGCATTTCTTACACTGGAAATTGTTGTTGGAAGTACGAAAGTAGCGGTCATTAGATAGGTCTCGACGTTCACTATCCCTCCCTCCCTCTCCTTGGTTCTCATAATTTTTCCGAGCTTTTTGTCTGGCATTTTGAAACCATACCACAATCACACGGGTAGAAAGATTAAGGAGGTTAGACAGTTGCTCAAACTCATCATCTTTGGGGTATGCATTGGCATCAAAAAAATCCTGCAACACTCTTATCTGGTAGTCAGTAAACCTGGTTCTTGAGGACCTCTTACCTCCATAAATATCTTGTCTTGTTGGTTCGGGAGAGGGTGGTCTAGAATCCACTTTTACATCTTCCAGTGTTGTGATGGGAGGGTTACTAAAGTTATATGGAGAATCCTTGTTGCGTTGGCGTTCTTTGAATAGAGTATTCCTAAACCAGTGCTTTATAACCTTATGTGGCAAACCAGATTTGTTGGCCATCTCATGGATTTGGTCCTCATTTGGAGAATTGTTAATATCAAAATACTGACGCAGGATTCTAAGCTGGTCATCTGTGATTCTGGTTCGAGGACGTTTACTTTGTTGCTGTAACATGGCTGGAGTCAACTGCTGTTGATAAAGCTGCGTCAAATCAGGAGTCAATCCAGCCTCCATGGGGGGCAGATGGACAGGGACCTGAGGAGTTAAAGCTTGCAAAGGTATGGGAGGCATTAGGAGTGGGGAGAAGAGTGGCAGTTCCATGGGTAAGGAAATTTGAGCTAATGGAGCTTTAACTTGAGCGATGGAGACAGTAGCAGAAGTAGCACTGAGTGTAGAGGCAGGAATAATTGGTTGCAGTGGTTGTTGTTGTTGCTGCTGCTGCACTGAAGAATTAGGAATCGCAGGAGGGGAAGGAGAAGGCGATGAGACAGGAGAAGCCTCTGGAGTTGCAGGTCTCAATGGGAAGAGTTTGTCGTATTGCTCCCTGTAGTCTTTGGCAAATTTCTCCAATGACTTGATAGGGAATATGGAACGATGAATCTGCTCTTTATGGCTCTTTAGTATCAGTGCATTTGAAAAAAGCTTCCCACAAGACTCGCACTCTAGCTTCTCCATATCTTCCGAAAGACCCTCCTCTTTAGTGTCAGACACATCCCCACCATTTGGTATTGGTTCAGTAAGATTTTTCTGATATCTCTCCTTATTTTCATTGTATTGCATGACTAACTCAAAACCAATGTTTTCAAGCAAAGCTTTTGAAGCATTCCCAGGTGCATCATGGGCTATTCTGGGTGGAAGAAACTCATCAAATCTCTTCCCACTGGTTGACATCTCTTTGTTTAGGTCTTCGTTTTCTTGAGATTTATGATCATGTGTTTTTTCACTGGTGCCTACATTATAAATTTTCTTTGATTCTTCATTACTCGTCTGTCCATTTGTGCCCTTCTCATATGGTGGATCATTGGTCAGTTTCTGTTCATCCATTTCAGGATGAATTGCAAGATCTTCATTTAGTTTTTGTTTAGAATAATTTTTTGCGACGTCTTTTTTGGAAGTATCCTCATTTACAGTATGTTTTAATGTGTTTATGCTTAGCCCAGAGCCTTTAAGGTTTACCTCTGGATTCATGTGGAACTCTCCTCCTGGAATAAGAAAAGGAAGAAGCAATTGCTGTTGCTGCTGCACTGGAAGAAGAGCCTCTGTTGCCATAGGGAAAGGGTGTAAAAGTGCAGGATTGAATAAATGGGACTGAAGAAGAGCAGCCTTCTTTTGGAGCTCTTGCTGGAGATGAGCTTGAGCCTGGGCTAACTGCTGCTGTTGTTGTTGTAATGGTTGTTGTTGTATTGACATCTGTTGTTGCTTGGTAGCTGAATCAATCATGTTTACCAACTTATTCCTCATATCAGATGTCGAAGGATGACTGGTGTCTGAGTTTGCAGGTGTGTTCAAGGAAGCAGCAGGCTTCATGGTTGCAGAAGTGTTGGACAATATCTTGCTTGGGGGAGGGCCAACAGATTCAGTACTAGAAGTGGATGAATCAAGCTTGGATGCACGAGCTTTGGTCTGGTGCAAGACAGAGCGCATATGAATCTCTAAGGTTGAACTCTGACTATATGCTACATTGCAAATACTACATTTGAATGGTTTGTGGTCTGCATTGTTGACAGGCTCTTGCAAGCCAGCTGACGTGTCCTGCAGAGACCGTTTAAGTTTGTGTAAGTGTGACACCGAGTTGTAGTGAACCAAGAGAATATTCTTCTGAGTGAAAGATTCCTTGCAAACTGTACATTTGAAAGGCCTCGATGGATCCAGAAATTTCTCCATTGTGATATTTGGACCTTTTCTAAGAGGAAAAACAGGCTGCTTAGGGTCACATTCAACGTTATCTTTAACCAAACTTGAATCATTGTCTGTAGGACTTAGTTTTTCTTCCATATCACATTCTTCATCATCTTTCATCCCAGTCTCTTCTGGCAATCCCTCCTCTTCACCAAAAGTTTGGTCTCCGGAGATCAGGGTCTCACCATTCATCATTAAACCACTGTAAAGCTGCTGTATCTGGGTTTCACTTAGCTCCAGGTGGCTTGTCTCAAGGTGTTTCCGAAGCGCCTGCATTGTACGAAAACTACGTTGACAGAGGCAGCACATGGTCGCAGCTCTGATAGCATGGTACTGAGAATGCAGCTGCAGCTTTTCAGGGGTTTTGAATGCTAGGCTGCATTGATTGCACCGGTACTTGTAAATGTGGCGATCAGATATTGCTGTTTGAGATTTCTGGCTATGGAGCTGGTTGAAGTGTGTCTGGAGTGCACTTGAGGATGTAAAGACTTTGTTACAGCCTTTCTGCCAACAAGGAAAAGCAGCATTGTTCTCCTTTGTGGATTCCGCATCTTCTGATGGTTGTTTATAGATTTTTGCTGTGTCCAAGTGAGGTGTTGTACCTCTCTCAGGTTCAACATCGGTTGAGATTTCTAAAGGAAAAAAAAAAGGACAGTCGTGAATTTTTCATGAGACAAAATTCATTTTAAGAAAATCTTTAATTGAAATTGGTAATTAAACCAAGAACAAATATTGATAAATTAATTATCTTCTTATTGAGTCAGATATTAACTGTTGACCTTATTTTAAATTATGACAAATAAAGAACCATGCTCAACCTAGATTAAAAATAAAAGGATAAACAAATAGTGAGATTTATACTAACCATCCAGTCTCTTTGTTTCATTAGAATTTATCGGCTGGGTATCCGAGTTGTGCACTGGTAAAAACATCTTTTCTGGCAGCACATCTGAAGCAATTACCTGATCACAAGGGGAAAAAAGAAATCATAATGGGTTTGATAAATCCATTTTGTGGATTAATTAATCCACAAAATCTCATTATTAAGTCATTTGATTGTTATCTCTGAAAATGATTGGTCATTATGCTGTGTTCCTGCTACATGTGTGCATTAACGATGCATGGTGCGAGAGAATAGACCCTTAACTTCAGATGGCAAAATGGAATCGCAGTCATGAACCAACACTTAAAGGAGTTCAAAGGTTAAGTATGAATGGAAGCCCTCTTTGGTCTGTGACAACACAATTAGCTAACTTTGGATGTAAAAATAAAAAAAAAGCCACTTTATTTATCTCCCTCTCCTTCTCTACCCACTCAACTTTAAAATGTGTAAATCAATGCAACTTTAAGGGGGGAGAGGGAGGGAGAGCAACTAAACAAAATGGCTGCTATTTCCATCACAAAGCACACCATTTCAGGAAAGTGCTGTATTAAAGGGACACGAGGAAAGCACACAAGTCCTCTTCAAGGTCACATTTAATTTAGAACATAATTACCAGGCACGGTTCATAACGAAAATCACCTAGCACTGGCTCAGAACTAATGAAGCACAATTATTTTCATTACTGTATTTCAGTTCGGCTGGGGAAGGGGGAGAGGAACGCAAAGTGCCGTAGAGAGAAATCAAGAGAGATGGCAGAACAGAGGGCAAGGAAGACCAAGAAAGATAGGAGAGGGGAGAACACATGAATGGAAAGAAAGACAGAAAAGCCTTTTACGCAAGAAAAAGCACTCAGCGCAAGCTGACTGAATTGGCAAAAAATGTCCAGCCTTTCAGAAACAGTGAGGCATGTCTGCTTGGGGTTCAAACAAGCTCTGGGTGCATTAGTATCAATTTATATTCTGCAGATAAAAAAAGCTAATTTTAATATTCATTGGATTTGAGGCAGCTACCTCTCCCTTCCCCCACTCAATGTCGTTACTTGTCTCCGCTCGCTCGTGCTGGAGTCACTGAGGGTCTGAACACCCCTCCGCATACACACATACATGCAGTGCTGAACATTTTTTTGCATAAACACAATTTTTACACCATATATAGAAATAGCGTGTTTTTAATATCTAGGAAGCAGCATGGCTGACAGCCAAAATAACATATAATTATAGCAAATAAGATGTGGCCTACACAAAATTGCATAATTTAACAAGCATATGCAATATGTAATAAAAATTCTCAATAAATCAAAAATAGCCAAGTTGCTGATTATTTGGCCGCTTGTAAACATACAGATCCTTAAAAATGAATAAGTGTACAAATAAGATTTATCTGTAAATTTTAGTAAGAAAAAATGTGATTCAAAATATATTGATTTAAATCAATTCTTAATATCTTAAGTTATTTTGTTTCAAGGGAGTTTAGATTTTTTTTTACTAGGGAACATTTTTTGCAGAGAGGATTGTGGCTGGAATGGACATTTGTTTTGTTGCAAAATCTCATGTTGCTTTAAATTTTACAAAATTACAAACTATACATATAAGCAAAAAATTGTAAATCTACATAGTATATGCATACTGTGTTTCTTTCTTTTCTCCTCACCGTGTTGATGAGCTTCTGAGTGCAGTCTGCAGTGACACTGTGCAGATGTGTGAGGTGGGTACGCAAGAGGGCAATACTGTGCAGTGTTTCTTGGCACAGTGGGCAGCGGACAGCAGGCTGAACTGCATGCTGGTTCATCACATGACTCCTTAGACGCTCAATATCAGTATGACGGAACCGACAGAATGGACACTGCCGCATCTAAATGAGAGAAAACAAACAGAAATATTTACAGAGGTACAATAACTACATACTGTTTTTGCAGTATCCAGTTCCTTTAAATTATATTAGGCTTTGTTTTTTTTTTCTGTGCATAATGTATAGTGATTGCATCAGATATGCAGCGGTTTAAATGGTATGCACAGCTACTCATTTTTACTCTTCTGCTAGTTGTACAGAAAAGTAATGATGGGCCAGTGATATTTATCTTATATAAACAAAAATATGGTATGGTTTTAAAGAACTTGTAAAGATAAATAATATGGCAGTATCATGGTACATTTTAGTAAAAAAAAAAAAAAAAATAGTACAGAGTATATTGCAGACCTCTTCCTGTATTCGTGGCCGTTTGCAGGGAGAGGGCTCAACTGACTCGTCAGATCCAGATGACGGACGCTTAGGACTGGAAGACGACTCATTTTGCTCCTCTTCCATTTGAATAAATCCCTCTGTGAGTAGCAGCAGCACACAGAGATCATTTAAAAGGGGTGCACATTGCTGTATTTACAGCACTAAGCTTATTGTAAAACTGTGGTTCCCAATTGGGATCATGGACAGCAGGGAAAAACGATGCAAAATGCAAATAATAATACTTGTATGATAATATTAATAAGTTATAAGAAATATAATACATCTAATGCAAAATCTAGGTATTGAAAAAATACCAGATGCAAAACCACTGTTGCAATCTTTTTATTGTTTTGCAAGGGAGATTTAGTTAAGGACCTGATTTTTTCTCTGTTCTGTCTCCGTCTTTATTTCTGTCTTCCTGGTTAGCCGTAACCTCAGTGGGAGAGTCCATCCCATTCTTATCTCCTTAAAAAGCCAAGAAAAAAAAAAAAAAAAAGAGAGAGAGAGAAAAATTCAGAGAGCGCATAACATTTGACAAATTCTCTATTCTCTATTCATTGCATGAAATCTTTTGCATGCATGTGCTATTGTAAAACAAGATTGACTGCAGAATCACATTCAAACCTATAGGGGTCAGTCTCCACTAGCTCGGAGAGACCCAACCAACCTGCTCAAACATATTAACACAAAGAGAGACCGACACAATACAGTAATAATGTACACAGTCTCCTTTAGATTAACACAAAAGTTAAAAATATTGATCCTCTACAGTAAAACGAGAAAAGAAAATCAGGCGGAAGAGTTAAAGTCAGCGGCGTCAGCAGAGCTTTATTTGACCAGTGGGGATTTGAAAAGTCGCAGGAGGAAGATAATGCAGCAGAGGTCAGGAGGGTCACACACAAAGAGTCCATTTCAAAGCACAAATTGGCGAACAATGCCGCCATGACAGGCTTTAAAAATTATCTTTATACAATAAGTCTCTGCATTGTGCTCAGTTTGAGACTAGTTGTAGCTTTCTTGCAAAAACAGGCTTTTTTTTTTCCTGAAAACTGAACTGACTGCATATCAAAAACATGTGGGATGGCATTTACTGGCAGTATTTTGACAACAGCCTTCAGTTTCCTGCCGAAGAGCACCAAATCTCTACAATCAAAAAAAATCCAGAGAGTTGGAAATTCAAAAAGCGCAATGATGCTCTGTTGTTCTTTTGCAGCGTCTAAAAGCTTCGGCTGAGCTCCGTAGGTACAAAACACACAGCCTCGGGACACACTAAACCAGATACCCCATTCAACGCCCTCCCTCCCTCTCCTCATCCTCTTCTCTCTTGCTTTCTGCCTTTCTGCTTTCTTAGCAGAGTAATTGTTCTGCTACGTGGGGGAAGGGAAAAGAAGAACGGAGTTGATTTGGGTGGGTTTTGGGAAGGGGGCGGTTGTGGTATTAGGGGAGGGGGGCAAGTGGAAACAAAAAAAAATGCATGAGGGTTGTCATAACAGACCAATCAAAGGCAGGCCGAGGTATCTTCTGGTGGTTCTTTGAGAAGGTGATTATGACAGAGGGTGAGAGAGAGAGCGAGAAAGGCCATCTGAACACCAATTATCCTGACAGACACGCTATTGATTTCCTATCAAACCAACACACCCATAAACACAGAACACATAACCTGAAACTGTCAAATCCGCTCTAGTTACGACCGCCCCATTGAGCCCTCTCGCTCAGTCATTCTCTCAAAGTCACACACACCGCGCTGAACCTGACCAAAAATACTGGTCTATTGTTGAGAATCTCTCACAGGGAAAATCAGAAGAAAAAAGCTTAGGGATGGAAATTTAAAAAAATAAATTAATAAATAAATGAACAGCAGTAACTAAATATACATAGAACTGAAGGAAATCATTAAATAGTGAAAATTCATAATATGTTGCACGTCACGTTCAAATAGTGACAAAATGACAAAACTAAATTTGTAATGCAAAAATAATCCAAATGTAACCAAATTTTGTTTTGGACAAACATTTTTTACATGCAATCATGCAACTTAATTATCAAAGGCATAAATATTTTAATTTTGAAGCTGCATTCAAAATCCACTTCAAACTCAAATGGGGGGGGATGTTAATTCACTCTGAATGGTCATGATGCATCTGTGTGTGCTTCTTTCAGCATGTACATCTTGGACAAAACAGATGGCCGTGGCTCAGCGTGGTGAGGTCATTTTGGCCAGTAATGAAGTGATCAGATGCACCCACACATGCTAACACACTCCAGGCCCACACTCAACACACACTTCATCAGCACTTCCTACTCGTCCCGGGGATCAATATACAAATGCTCAGCAGCATTGATCCAGTATTGATTATAAATTAGGCAATGCCCTGGTGTTCCTAAAGAGATCAATAACCAGCCATTCAGCTGCGGCGCTCCAGCAGGTCGGAAGCAGCACTGATCCGATGTTCCTACAGGTTCAAATTCACACTAAAACAGCTACTCAACTCTCACTCACTGACTTCAGCATTGATTGTACACGACACACTGGCTGCTGACCTTTTCTTGTACCCTGCATGTCACCATTTCTGTTCATCGTGAATATAACACCAGTATACTGTATTTTAACCTTTCTTTTTTTCAATCTTTAGGATTTTTTTGTTTTTTTAGTAATTTTACAATTACTAAACAATTATAACAAGAACACAGCACAAAATATTAAAATATAACATTAACAAAATGTGAATAAGACAAAAACAGTGAACAATACCCACCTGTCAGTCTTTAGGAATCTATATTAGGCTTTTCCTGTGCCTTTCCTTTAAAATGTTAATTGGAGAATGTTAATTAACTCATGGCTCGTTAGTGGGTTGCGCCTTTATTGGCTGCATTGACTGGCTAACCCTCTAGTTTAGCTTCTTTCTTGCCAGTGAAGATGTTACAAATGTGATTATTGGCAAGTCAATTAACAAAATCAATTCCTACCATTCTGTACAAAAAGCACACCACTCACTCTCTTTCTTTTTTCTCTCTCTCTCGCACACAAATGCATATGTACATATACACATACAAACAGGCTTGGTGCCAAGGTCAGGCTATTGTTCAACTCATTAGCTGAGCTTATTCTGTGTTAGAACTAAATGCTAATTGCCTCCACCACCCGGTTTTCTCAATTACCCCAGTGTAAATATCTGCCCTCTTCTCTTCTCTATTCTTTCTGTTTTTCGGCATGTCTGTCAGCCCCTCCCCCTCTGTTGTTCTGTTGTGTGTTTTAGAGCCTTGAGCGTCATGAGCGCAACACACAAGGGACAGTTAGTCTTTTGATTTGGGTTTTAAGGAATTCTCCCTGACTTCATCCCTAATGTAAATCTAGCATCAAAAGCCGGCGTTCTGTTTATGAGTGTGTTGGATTCTGCTCATTTTCCTCCCTTGAAATGTGACTTTAAACTAACTGGTTTAAAAAAAAAAGACAATTTTTGGTGCTTTGCAAAAGCCTTNCCTTGAAATGTGACTTTAAACTAACTGGTTTAAAAAAAAAAAAAGACAATTTTTGGTGCTTTGCAAAAGCCTCGAACTTAACTCGGTTTTCTATGATTTACAAAGCGACCGTGCATGTGTGTCTCATACCATTTTCTTGAGCAGGGCTTTTTCGGATTGTAAAGATGGCACCAAGCTCCTCCTCATCCTGCAGACCCTTCTGGATTCGCTGTAGTCTGAGCAGCCCCTCCCCTCTCTGGTGGCTCAATGAATGGGAGTGCTGCACTAAAGAAAGGCTGTTCTGAGTGGAGAAATCACACAGCTCACAGTGCAGCCAGACATCTTCAGACTCCACTCCATCCAGCTGCTGCAAATACTGAGAGAAAGTGAAGATAAACATTAAACGTACATATGCATGTGTGACAGTGAAAGGAAGGAAATAAGAAAAGAAGTTCAATCAATAAATAAAACACTCTTCTACTTCATCCAGCTCACATTTCAACACCAGTAAATAACATACTCAAGTACTTTAGCGGAAACCATATATTGACCATGTAGTCATAAATGATCAATATGTGGCTTCCTCTAATGTGGACAGCACAATATAGATCAATGCAGGATCAATACAACCCTGTAAAAACACCTATGTAGATGTTACTTAACAAGCTTAACGTTAAATCTCTCCCTCTGTTTGAGGTCTGGTAAAAACTGAGCAGACAGATTCAAGGCAAATGAATCCAGTGAAACATCACATGCACACACTCAGACACGAAGGCACATCCACAGTGACAAACACCAGTCCACTTGTTTTACAGAACTCTAAACTGATTAGAGATGTGCTGAGTTAATGGACCACATTAGCAGGAGGGAAAAAATAACATACAATCCATCTCAATTACCAAAGAGGCCTTAAAGGCCTTGGGAAGAATGGCGTCACTCAGGGCATCTTGGGCTTTTGTGGATTTTACTGACGGGAATATCAGGCCCCAGACTTTTTGTACACAAAGTTTCTGGTTTTGAATTGTGAGATTTACCTTATATAGTCTTAGGCTGGTCTCGTGTCTGGAATTCATGGTGTGTAGCTTCAGTTTCTCCAAGCTGCTGGCCTCGTAGTCACAAGCATTGCACCTGAGCTGCACCTGACTTCCAGCAGCAACACACCTAAGACGCCACTCTTCTTCCTCCTCCTCGATGTTTCCATGTTGACTACTGGCCTCTCGAAGGTGTGCGGCTAGCTGGTAGCGCTGCACGTGTTTGTCTGTCTGGCAGTGCAGTTGGAAGTTAGCTCGCAGAGGCGTGGCATAATGGCAAAGGCGACAATGATGGGTGTCTCCTGTTGTGCTCCTCCAGTAGGAATTGGGTAATGACCGCTGCATGGTCAGGTGTTGACTGAGCTCCTCGAGAGTGTCACAAGAAAAGTGGCCACATAAAATGCATTCAAAGAGTTTCTGTGAAGAGGTTTCATTGCAGGACAGAGGAGTGATGGCTTCGGGCAGTTTACTCTGAGGTTGGCAGTGGCGGTAAAGCTCGGTGGCATTGTGCTTACGTTGACGTTGCATGTGTGCCAGGTTCTGCTGCAGTAGAAGCACGTTGTGCGTGTGCTTTTCACTGGTCATGTGGATTCGGAGGTTCCGTGCCACATTGGTTTCGTAGTCACAGACTTCGCACCGCCACGACGCATGTCCCCGGAGCTTAGATGGAGAGGGGGAACTGGCTTGGGTGGGGTGCGTGAGAGTAGGATGCGAATGAGTTAAAGGATTGGGCTGGGATGCTGGGCTGTGCGCATGTGACTGCGTCTGCAGGCTCTGCATGTTGTTGAGGTGTTTGTCCGATTGCATGTGAATGCTCAAGTTGCCTTTAGTGGTGGTGGAGTATTGGCAGACCTGGCAGCGGAAGGGCTTGTATCCGCAAGAATACGTCTCGCCTCTTGCTAGGCGTGGGTGGCTCTGCCCACTGCTGCAGTACGGGCACTGTTCAGAATCTGACTCTGGGTGCTTCTCCTTCATGTGGGCCTCAAGAGTTTGCTGGTACTTGTAGTGCCAGTTGCATTTCGGACACTTCAATGTCTTGCAGGAGTTTCTGGTGTGTACCAGAGAGGCCTGAATGCCAAAAGTGAAAGATGATCCTTGAACATCGTCTCCGGCTGCAACAAAGCCTCCGTCACCGGCCACCACCAACCTTCCTCTAGAGGCCGTGTCTGAGTATCCTTCTTCAAGAATAGGCTGACTGGTCTGGCTTAAGGTTGGACTGAGTGTAGGGGACGGGGAATGGCTATGATTATTGGGCAGGTCAGAATGAGCGACAGCATGTCTGTTATCTTCAGACAACCTGGCGGTTGGTTCCACTGCTATGGCGCTACCATTCTCTAACTGGTCATTTGGTTCGGTTGCTGTGGCACTCTCTTGGTTGGCAAGTTGTTCTGTAGTAGTGACAGTGGACGGGTTTACCACAACAAGGGAAGCAGGTGCAGGGTCGTGGCAGTTAAAGCTTGTTCCACACTCTGACTCAGAGTCTGTAAGGGTTTTGGTGTTGTTCATAAAGCTGGTTGCTATTGTTACAGAGTTTGGAGGTTTTGAAATGCTTTGGTTTGACAGAGCAGCTTCAGTAATGTGCTCTTGTCCGCTACTGCTGCTAATACTGTGAGCACCGTTATCTACAGTGCTGCCTACCTCTAAACACAATCTCCTCTCTCCTTCCTCACTACTTCCTCCATTCTTTCTTATCTCGTCCTCCTTGCCTCTTTGTGTGCCCTCTCTTCCCAGGGTTGAAGGGTCTTTGGCAGGGCTTGGTACTGAGGTAGCAGGGGAGGTTCTGGGTGGAGAGGGCAGGAGAGGGAGTCCTGGCTTAGAAGTCAGAGGGTCTTCATCCTCTTTCCGTCTTGCCGTGTCCTCTGTGCTGTTCCCAGAGGTCAGAGATGCCAGGTTCAATGGTACCACAGACTCACAATTCCTTTTTGGTTCTAGGAAACAGAGGAGCGGCCGGTTGCCTGGACCGGCAGGCTGTAAAATGGCAGAGGTGTGTTTTAAAGAGAGCAGATGTTGTTCTTCATCGCTGAAGGTGATACTGTGTTGCCGGCAAGCATGAGCCCTAAACGAGCGTGTACGACCAAAGGACAGCCGACACAGAAAGCACATCAGGATGGGTTTGGTTAGACCGGACCATTTCACTCCTGTCTCTGATGATCCTGCCATGTCAGGAGCACTATCTTTGGATTGGCAGGTCACCAGAGCTAGACTATCACTGTCGTCAGGGTTATGCAATTGGAAGACACGAAAAATCTGTGGAGTGGGGCTTTGAGATGAGGAAATGTAACAGGTTCTAACGATGGAGGAAGGTGCCCCTAATGAGGAGGAGGGCACACCACTTGTAAGTTTACTCTCCATCACATAGGCAGACCCATCAGGCTGGTACAGGATCTCTCCAATAGGCCTTTCCACATCATCACATTCTTCCTCTTCATCTGCCTTCTCCCTCTCCGCCACATCTTTTAACATCTCTCTGGTTGAACATTCATTAACCTGTTTTTCCCTAACTCTTTCTTCATGCCTCCCTGCAAGTCTCTCCTCCTCAGCCCGCCCCACTAGTCCACCCTGCTTGGACAGAGTCGCTGTGCTCCGATGAATGGCTTGATCTCTGGCCAGTAGGAGTGGACTGGGGGCCAGTGGTCTGCAGAGCCCAGGAGGCTGTTGTGTGTGGGGGCCAGAGGCTCCATTGTTGGAGACAGAGTCACAACACTCCATCCTCTGAGCTACTGAGCACATTCATCCCACCCTGGCCTAGAGAGAGAACGAAAGAGAGAGAGAAAAGGTGTCAAATTTAGAATCCTAATCACAACTTTGATTACAATTTTCAGAATCACTTTACACAATTACAGCAACATATGAAGTATATTACATTGGTGCAGCATAACAAACTTTAGTGTCACTACACAGAGACAAGCAACCCCGGAACGGTAAAAGAAAGCAGAGAGAGGTCTAGACTGTGATCAATAGCTCTTTGCCAAGCTGTATTACCGAGAGCTGAATATTACATGAGAGACAATTCCTGGAATCACCAAGATCTGCTCAATTAAATGTCTCTGTCTGTCTTGTCTCCCCCCATCCCCCTCCATCTGCATTATATTTCCCTTTAGGCAACTGAGCAGAACATAGGGCCATGTCTACGGGGGATTGCCCCGTGACAGCGCCTCCGGAATAAGTTCCCTATTGACTCTAGTCCCAGGTTTCTCCAGAGACACGGCCCCCACAGGCCTTGATCAGTAAAGCAGCTGAAGTGAATTAAATTGAATTATATTAATGCAGCCTTTCACAACAGGGTTCACCTTACAGTATATTAGGTACCTAAAATAATTGCAATTTGCATTAATGCTAAGTAGAAACAGGTTCACATTTGGACAGGCATTTTAATTGTGCAAGTTTGTGCTGCTGGTACATTTTACAAATGCAAACATATGATGTTGCTACTTAAGCCTGCCTTGTGGTTACACCGTGGGCTACAGCTAAATAATTAAAATGTGCTTATAGTTATTACTGGATTTATCTACAGTTAAGTCACCTAAATAGTGTAAAAAAAAAACAAGCATGTGCACAGAAGGTGTCTGAGGAGAGTATAGGGTTTGTGAATTGCAGTTGGGGGGCTAATTGCTCTGTTTCTAGGTTGAAGAGTGCAGATTCTTGAACTCAGATTCAAGCTGTTATATTGAGCTCTCTCTGATCCTCTCTACTGGAGGGGGCTAAAGTGCTAATGGGAAAATCAATAGCGTGAATGCTAAGCATCTTACTGGAAGCAAGAGCAGGATGCTAGCACACTAGGCTAAAGGATGTGTTCACTGATTTAAGCTCAAACAGGACCTAAAACAACAGGCTTAAAAGGCCAAAAGCAATGTTTCAAAAATTAACATGGAAGTCCACTCATTTAAGCGAACACAGAGTGCTGGAGATACATATTCATAAACAGACTGCCATGCTGACACAAACTAGACTTCCTGTACAGATCGATGAATATCCAGTCTTATTTGCTCCGTGTGTGCATGTGTGTGTGGTGTAATTAGTGATGTATCTCATTAGCTGCTAGGTTAATTACCCATCTCTCTGGGATACCTGATAGGGGGCACACAGCTGGAATCAAGACACATCTTAAACCAATTACTCTCTAGAAGCGTGTGTAGATTAAGACCAAGATGTTGGCTGAGAATTACACGAAACAGCACTAACCCTAAAATGAACCCTGACACGAACAATACCAGCACTAACCCTAATGCACACACAAAAAATATACAGGAAAACTGTCTGCATTGAACTGAGACCAGGAATCATTTTCCAAGTGACTAAATTGTCAAGCATAAAATTTATCCACATCTTGTGGGCAATCCCTGTTACTACATGAATCTGCCACATTGTGAAAAATATAACATTGATCACAATCACAGTTTGATCAACAAAAAAAAAAAAATTATATAAAAAAAAAAAAACTTAATGATCTTTATTTTTTATTAAAAAAAACAATATGTAGCCTATATTACTCAGTATTTAAATGCTTAATTACACTGTAACAATGACACCTTAAAATAAAGTGTAACCAAAATATTTTCTGTGAGAAATAAATTGATCAGTAACCAAACTAATCAAACTAACTGGCCACTAATAAAAGCTGTAACAACCTTGTTACTCATTTAATTGTATTATTTTATTTATTTTAATTTAATGTTTACTAATAGAAAGTTGCAAAAAAGGTTGCAAACTTCATATAAATTAAATAGCCCATTTAATATTTAATTTGACCTCTTGGGACTCACTATCAACATTTTCTGACCACTGAAAGGAAGTGCTTAATCTGACAGACAAACAAGGAAAAAAGAACGATATTGTGTGGGAAGCACCACTGTTTTGTTGGAGAGAGTGATTTTACATTCACAGCGCAGTTTGCTGATTCAGGGACTCAGCTTCCTGTTTTATTGCTAATCTAATGTTGCCTCAGTATCACAGCAAACATACTATTGTACAGATACAACCATACAACACAACTAACAATTATGAAGCATGCTTTACATGCCTACAACACGACACAACACATATTTAAACTACAGAGTACCTGAGACATCGTAAAAAAAAAACACTTGAAACACTCAAGTGTGTGCTCAGTCTTCATGCCAGCTTTTGAAACGTATGCTTTATTTTTATCCTTTTAAGCACATGCATGAATGCATGAAGACAAGAATGAAAACTGCTACAAGGGTTGAACTCTAAAATGACAGTATCAAATCAAACCAAACTTGAACCTGCTAACCCCACACCCTCTCCCTTCTCTTTAGCAGTCACGCAAACACATACACATTTTCTCCCACTGTATTTAGACAGCTGTCCTCTCTGCTGTGTGCTTGTCTTTGATCTTTGATTTAATGCCCCATTTCCATTAGAGACACTAGCCCATTCAGGAGCGAAACTTCAAAAGAGAGAGGAAAGATAGAGAGGAAAAAAAAAAGAAAGAGTGGACGAAAGAGAGTGCGAGAGTGGTGGGGGAAATGTATTACTTATATAATTTAGAAAACTGAGGCCTTAAAATGTTTCTAGATTAGTCAGCCAGCAAAGAACAAAATACACTAGCAGGAAGTAAAATGCTGATCCTCTTCCTGTATGACATATAAAAAGGAAGTGACTGACAAAAATGTAGGGTCAAAGGTCAAAAGGTACAACAAGGCCGTGACAGTATTGTGACAGCTGTCTCCTTAAAAATGAGGCATGTAATAATAGTTGCATTTGCGTATAACGTAGGCCAGTGTTTCACACATGCACACTGATGCATTCTGTCAGCATGCTTACAGTAAGTCACACACGCTTCAGTTTCTAGTGTGAAAGTCTGAGCGTGATGTAAACGTATTGATCTAAACTGCAGCAAGATCCGGCGGGATTATGAAATCAATGCTACACTGAAAGAGTTCTTATTCATTTGACTTGATCTTGTGCCTCTGACGACACATGGGAAACGCTTGTGTACGTTGCTCTTCTACAGTCAAAAATGCAGCACTTGTTACACACATCTCACGGAAAGTGGCACTGTGCACTGAAGCTTTTATATTCATGTAAATATCCTGCATTCATTACCCGAATATAAGCACTGTGAAATGAGAAAGGAAAAGAAAAAGAAAACATTTGTGCAAGATTAACTCCTTTTAACAGCTAGATCATAATCCATAATCCATAATCCTGTAAAGCTGAATAACATGCAAAACAAAAATGGAATTGACTAGCTGGATAAAAAAAAAAAATGTATTTTTAATCAGTGGTATTAACCAATGATTTATGCGACCTCACAAACTGACAAGAGATTACATTCTGTTGGAGGATAATTATTGACTTGAAAATGGATGGTGGACATATAGCATTATATTATCCATCAGAAATTAATTGGCTTGCAAAAACTCGACCGAATTACTATTTTGGTAAGCTATAAACATTTAATAACCCTGTAACTACTGGTTATAAACTAACCAACAGCTAAAGCATTAAGTAAAAATATAAATTGAAATATAAAGTATAAAAAAAAGATACAATATATTCATAGTTTAGAAATTAATCATTTTAATATATTATACAAATATATATTTATACATATTTTTAATTATGTATATATTGTATAATTTCAGATGTAGCTTAACATGTCAACTACCCGAATACTAATATTACTATTGAAAATACAAGCTGCAAAAACATAACGTCACAATGGTATTTAAGGATGTGTGTAAGAGACCAAATAGTCATGCAGAGCTGTTTTCCCTCTCTCCTTTAATAAAACCAACCTGTTTTCACAAATGTACAAAAAATGCTAATCATATACAGAACCCCTACAGAAATACATTTCTGCACTATTTGAAAACACTCTGCAAAATCTCTGTCGCTCACTACAGGTGCTGTCTGTCTCCATTTCCAGTCCATTTCCGAGAGAAGGTGTTCAACAATCCCATTGACCTTTGCATGACTGCGGTTTATGCACCTTTTATAAACTATACCTTCAATCTATATATTCAACAGCCACGGCAAACAGCACCCACCTTCTTCTGCCTGGACTAAAGCAGACAGTGTAATATAGTTCAATATTTGCAGTGAATTCTGGTGAGAGTTGACTGTACCGCGGAGGTGAGGCAGAATCACTGATCACCCTCATTTCTCCCCTCCACACACACACACACACACACACACACACACACACACACACACACACACAGTCTGTTTAAGGCGTGGATGGAGAGCAGAATTTGAACTGACAGGCTGGGCCCCCTTGCATTGTTCTCTGGCTGTGTGTGTGTGTGTGTGTGTGTCTCCATGTGTGTGAGTGAGCATGTGTGTGTGTGTTTGAGAGGCCTTAGTGACTGATCTGCCGATGTGCCTCACTTCTCCACAACCCCAGCTATTATTATGATAAACAGAAAAAGTCAAACCCTGAAGGCAGTGTGTGCACACAGACTCACAAACGAACGCACACAATTTATTATTCAGATGTTGCAACACCTTATTTACAAGCCCAACAACGTATACACAATCTTTACACTGTCCTACAAGGTTAGAGACTACACTAAGACATCGAATAAACAAAACAACCTACATACACACCTTGAATTGTTATATTTTTTTCTGATTGTATATGAGTGACAAAACTAAACATT
>SCHK01381595.1:3938-16046 GCA_004124795.1 Poropuntius huangchuchieni | reverse complement strand
AAAAAAAAAAAAGTGGAGTGGTTAGTCCAATTATGGTAAAATAACAAATTGTAAAAGATTATAATTAGTGGTTCATTTGTATGTTCAGGTTAGTTGATTCAATTTGACCTCATCAGATATTTGAGAGTGAGTCCTTTAATAACCATGATGTTCTGTGCTGCTGTAATATGCTGGATGTCATATGCATGTGAATTATTAAGATTCGCACATGATATTTAGAAAGGTGGCCCTCTGTAAATGTGCCTCTTTTTATAATTTCCCATAGATCTTCTCCTGTATAATTATCTACATCTGCAGCAGTGCGATTAAGCCTACACAAAGATGGGATATTGTTTCTGCTGCTTATTCACAGTTCAGCATGCAATCATCGATGGTAGGCAAATGATGAGGTTAATGACAGATTCCCACCTTTTTTTACCATGAGCAACATAGGATAAGGGCTCTTTCTGACGTGTTGTGGGGGTGGGTTCTGGCAGTGCTAAATGACAAGAAAGACTGAAGGGAATCTGGCTCAAATAAATGAGCTTTAATTGGTAACAGTGTGGGTCCTGTAAATGTGCACTTGTGTCAAAGAATTCAGGATTAATCAGCACTCGCTCTGCCGGTGCGAACAGAAAGGAGCTGCAATGGTATGTAAATCACATCTCATAATAACCAAATTCACAACCTAATCTGAATTTAAATGTCATCAAGACATCAATATGCCAGACAAAATAAGCACAAAACTTGGATGACAGCGGCATCTTCAGACAGTAAACGAGACTTGGGTGCTAAAGACATGGATTTTTTTTAGCTGTAATAGTCTTGTAAGTGTAAATCAATACATTTAGCAGGGTTTCCTGTTTGTTGGATGTTGCACTAACTAGCATTACTGTCTCATTTGTATGTGCTGAGTCAATATCCTCACCCTACAGCAGTTCTTTTCTCCTTTGCTGTCTAAGAGGTGTGTGTGATTTGTTGTACAGTGCATGTTTAAACAGTCAAACTGTTATTTGTCCCTTCGCTGGACAGTATTTTATCTCAGGAGATTCTTGACCTTCATCTGTCCTGCTGAATTAAGTATCCAGATTTTATGTCTTGATTTGTTTTAATGTAGTGAAGCACTTTGCCAGATTGTTTTGTACTACTAGCCTTCTGTTTCTTTTTCTTTCGGGTTCTCCTTCGCCAAAGTCAAACACAATAACCTTGTCTAACACATCCTCTTCCACAGAAATACACTCTAGATACAAATACAAACCGAAAGAACAGTAAGCAAGAACCTTTAGAAGTCCAAAATCCATTAAATAATTAAATAAGTGCTATTGATCCGTGCCCCTTATCTGAATCTGTAAGTCTCTATAGCTAAAGCACTTTTATCTGATCTTGCTCCCATTAGAAGATCGGGGAGACTTGATGCTTGGGGCAAGAAACAAACAAGTGATGTTTTTTTTTTCTTTTATAAAGATATTGGAAATACAAACAAGGCATCCATTTCAAAACTCACTGTAAATGTAGCATACGGGGGGAACATCAAGGGATGTTTTTAACTTCAAATCATTGCTTCCAGTGGAAAACATTGTTTCGTCTGATTCAGGAAAGAAATGTGCACAGATCAAGCACCACTTACAAGTGAAAGCAGTCCAGTGCCCTTCTATACAAATATTTTAGTGGATTTTGATGTGACAGGACAACAGGGGATGGACCTTTTCAGTGGAGGAAGCGTTATTATGAATTACAGACTGGTATTTTGGCCAGAAGTGATGGTTTGAAGTTAAAATGCCTTGTTTATTATAAACACACAGCATTTCACAACTTCACAAGATGTTAATTAATGGATTACTTGTGGATTATTGTGATGTTTTTATCAGCTGTTTGGACTCTCATTCTGACGGCACCCATTCACTGCAAAGGATCCATTGATGAGCAAGTGATGTAATGCTAAATTTCTCCAAATATGTTCCAATGATCTTGAATGTCCTGAGGGTAAGTAAGTACATTTTCTACTGCTTTTCATATCTGGGTGTATTATGCCTTTACCAATGCAAATTTTTCCCCATTTTCACACATGCTTCCTTATGCATGCTTATACTGTATATATTATCCATTAACGAGGCTTTGTAAACTGATGATGTGGTCAGATTCAAACAAAATGGACAAATTTGTCATTTGGCTTCTCAACAGCTTGACAACAATTATTCATATTCCTGTAATATCTGGAATTGTGAAATAATTTACAATTGTTTATTTTAATTTAACAATGCCCATAGTTTCAAAAGGCTGCCTTTGAATATTGCCCTGAGCAATGAGTCTTTGGAGTCAAAAAGGGTTGAGAACCACTGCTTTGAGGCCACAGTCTATTAGGTGATTCCCAAGGTCATTCCCTAGCATTTTAAAGGAGAACTGCTTAATTTCACAATCACAATAAATCAGATTGAGCCAAACAACCCATACATTCCAATGTAACATAAAGCAGGGATCAATGAGCGCTAAATCTCTAGCAGCCTCGCCCTAGTGCTGAGGGTCATTATGACGTTTGAACGGCTCGTCATCCCGAATGAGGGCGGGGACATTTACACTCACACAGGGGCTTTATGGGCACGCCCTATTGAGGGTCATTATGACGTCAGAGGGGCACGCCATCTTTGATGAGGGATGAGGTTTTTTTCACTCACTCACTCACTCCAGAGCTGTGTGCACGCGCATTAGGTGACCCAAATCAGTGCTGAAGGAGGCAAGGCGATAGTAACATCTCTAACGTGGTTCATCGAGTGCGAGGTAGGTGTTTTGATTTTTTATTTAATTTTTTTTGCATGAGCTGTAGGCGCTCAACTCCCACAGGTTCACTTCGTTAATTTTTTTCAAAGTGTAGTTTTGCGTTTTTATGTTCGATGAAGTTTCGGAGAGATATCAGAGCTGTACCTGAGCGATTGAAAGCGTCGGGTCGTGCTCATGCCTGTTGTGTGTATTTCAGCACCGCGGACAGCGCTCATTAAGAGACGCGCCCGCCAAAACATGGAAAATACACCGAAGAAGAACAAAACTACTTATTTTGGAATTGAATTAACGCCTTTGTGGAAGTTAAGCGTCAATGGTACAAACAAACCGTTTTCTTTTGAAAAAATCATAGATGTGTCCTAGTTTTTGAGCAGATTGAAATAATGAGAGTGTATCCAGTTTTTTTTGTTGTTTGTTTGTTCGTTTTTTGTTTTGTTTTTTGGACTTGCAAGACGTTCATTATAAAGGAATGTTTACTCAAACAACAAGTAAGGTTGTTCTGGATGTATTTGCAATGATATACTGTAGGGGGGAAAAGATTTTTCCATGTAATGGTTGAGTGCACTTTAATGTAAGTGATTGTAATGGAGAATCCGTGCTGTAGTAACAATCTCTTAAACAGTTAACGGCAAGTTAAGTTAATATATTCTAAAAGAAAAACATGCATTTTCATTCTGTATTTGTGGAGAATAATGTAAAGATGTTCAGTATGCATTTGTTAAATATAAATATAAAATGCATGCATAAATGCAAATATACATAACAAAGCAAAATTCCTTTAAGATAAAATATTTTTGTTTGGTTTTTTTAATAAGAAATATATGAAACCTTCTTTAATTTATGGAAAAAGGGGCGTTCCCAAAATTCCCTGTGTGAGGAATCACATTTGATTAATTTTGTGTAAAATTGTAGTTTTATCCTATTTGTGGATCAGATATGTGCAGTTGATTGTTCTATGTTGCATTTAGTATATTTAATTGCTATTTATTGCATTATTTATTTTGTGATTTTAATGAAAACGTTTATTGTTGTGCTTTGTCTTCATGTTATCGTTGACCACAGTTGAAGAAGAGACTAATTTTCATGAACGTGTTGCATTTTAATGGTTCCTATATGTCGGTATATTAGCATTAAATGATTTAATGACACATAATCAAAAAAATGCCGTATCATAATGCCAGAAATACTTTCACTGTAATTTTGCAACAAAACTCTGGCAACCATAGGTGTCCTTTTAAAACAACAACAAAAAAATCTATATAACCCTATCCTCCATGGTGTTACATTAACTTTCTCTAGTGTTAATGCAATACTATTATCATAAGACATGGTGGAATGTAAGATGAGCTTGTTGATAGATGATAAATGTGATTGAAGTCACATTGAAGGGCATCTGGGCCTTGACCATAATTTAAAGGTTTAGATGTTCTCTATATCCATCAACACTGCCAAAGGTTTTTCACACCTTTCCATGGGCAGTGAGCCAACAGACATCGATGTTCAAGGAGAGCCTTGGGACTTGTAATGTTGGCATTGCTCTTCTGTTTTGGGGGGAAGTGGCCAGTACGAATTGCATAACTGTTTATCTAGGCCAGGGTGTGTTTTCTTCGTCATCAGGTCTGTTTACAGCTTTATATCTTCCAACGGGGTGTTGGCACCAAACTGTTCCCTCAGAGAGTCTAGTGACATTGAACAGGAAGACTTTGCTTTGTTCAGGGTTCATGTGTGGATGCTGGAGGAAATGTGTTGTATTGTTGCTTTATTTTTAGATTAGTGTCAATATGATCCAGTTTTAGAAAATAATCGAGGTGCTTGAAGCAGGTGGAAATGAATATTTTGGACGCACCCTCTACCTATGCATTTTGTTCCAAGAGAGAGCACAGTGTGAAGTCTAGCGCTGCTTTTCCTAACACATGGTGTTTAAAAATGAATCAAAACAGTGATACATTTGTCTGAAAAGGATTTGGAGCATAATTTACAGACCTCAAAGGCAATAACTAAGCTGTAAAAATGACTTTTTTTGAAGTTGTAAAAAAAATAAAGATTATTGGAGTATGTTTTATAAGAAAAATTTGTAAGAAATTTCCATTTGCCATTTCTTTGTAATTGTGAAATCCATATGGAAATATTTATATCAAGATGATATTGTCATATATGCTACCTATAAGGCAATATATACATTTTTACATACATACATTCTCAGGGTTGATAAAGATAAAAGTTCATAACATATGTAAAATTTATAGTATATAAGTATATAATTGTTTTAAATGTGAAATTTTGCAGTAGAAAAGTAGTATTTATAACTTAAATTTAAATACAAAAATGTAAATTTTCTTGTGAAACTTAATCCAATATTTTTTGTTTTATTTACAACTATATAATATTTACTTATATAATATCAAGGGTATTAAATGTATTACACATTCATAAACATACATGTGAAATTGTTCCAATAGGCTCCATATATGTTATTACTGCATATGACAACATATTTCATATATGGAAATGTAATGTATGCACATATATTACATTTATTTATGGGACTATACTGTTTGCCTGATGTTTCTAGGCATTTTCCATTTAAAATGTCAGAATTATTTGTAAATCACTTCACGTTGTGTGATTCAGCACTGATTTTTCATTGTGACATGTACAGAAACATCACATCAGTCAGAGATTATGATATAACACGCTCCTTAGGCCGCATATGACTTTATTGGCTCCGTGGACGCGCCGTATGTCAAACAGTCGAATGCGAATTGTCTGTTAGCTGTAATGTTCTCTTCTCTCGATGACTCTGGCAGTGACTAATGCCGTCCATGCTGTGCATACGGGCTGTGCAGATGACAGGCTCATGTTCTGCTCTAGGCGTGCAATGCTAACATGTTCGGGCTCCTCTGTAGGGTCAGAGAGAAAGTTAGCAGCCCACAGAAATGACTATTGCTGGTGGCTTTAATGGATGGCTTCGTACAAGCTACCTCCGCTCCATCAGATTAGTACACTGGGCTTTATCCCTTCCTGAATGGGACACTCACTTTGGTTTTAAAGCTGTAATCCCCTCTGGTAAAGATGATTGCTTTGAACCTCCCGAACGCTGCTGCACTACACAGCCAACGCTCTGACACAAATATGACAATTATATAATCGTGAAGTTTTCGAATAATCATTCCAAACTTGATATGTTTTTACTGTGGCAGGTTTTGTGGCATCCTTAGGGTTGCGTCTCTTGTCTGTGTGCAATCTGTGGCATTTACCCAGAATAGCAACATTTTCTAAGGGCAGACTTTCATCTTTTTTTTCCTCTTTTCAAAAAAGGACATGTGGTCTTTGATAACACAGCACATTTCACGGCTTGTTCTTCGTAACCGTATCATGTCTGCTGTGCCTCTTCTGCTTGTCACGGGGCAAAACACGGGTTACATCCTTGAAAAGTATGCGCGGTTTGCTTTTATGAATGCTTTGCTGCTGCTTCATGTCGTGTTGTGTTGTCATTGCATGCTGGCTTACAGTTGAGAACAATCTTTGAAGGTTCACTCTTAAAAATAAAGATTCTTCTTTGGCATCAATGGTTCATGAAGAACATCCATGGAGCCTTTAAATTGCACGAAAGGTTCTTTATGGGGGCAAAACTTTCTTTAGATTATTAAGAAAGGTTCTTTGGAGAACCAAAAATGGTTCTCTGCATTGCTGTCAAAAACCCTTTTTGGAACCTTCCTTCCTTTTTTAAGAGTGTAGTACATTCTTTTGACCAAGGACTAATTTTCTCAGGTTTTTTATGCTTTGAATGTCAATCACAACCCGTTTTATTTCAGCAAACTGATTTATTTCTAAATGAAATATGGCTTCTCATTTCTATGAGAAGAAACGTGTGTCCTTCGGGAATTGTTTGGCTTGTGAAAAATATACCATTTGGAGCCAAGCAGTCGGAGCGGAGGGGTTTCGTGATAGCAGACGAAAAGAAATATAGTTGCAGAGGTAGAACAGGATATTACTTTCTGATTAAAGATTACAAACACAAGCCATTTTTATTTCTTATAATGTGCACTGATGCATTGTGCACAATAAGACCAGGAATGTGCATTGAGAAAGTAAATCTATTTATCTATTTTTTTCTTCTTTTTTTTTTTTTTAATGTGGGCCATTTTCACAGACTAATGCATTAACACAGTTATTAACATCACAAAGAGTGAGGTTTTTAATATTTACGTGTTTTAAAATTAATGCAAATTCAATGAACTCTGTAAAAAAAAATGTTGTATACACTGTGAAGTTTAGAGTAAAAAAAAACATATATCATCAACAGCTGAGGCAGTGATGGCAAATTTAATATCTTTCTTTCTTCTGACCAATGTAATTAGCTCCTCAAAAAAAAATAAAAGAAGATAAAATTCCTCTTTTGGAGAGTCATCAAAAAACTACCATAGATTTTTTTTTCTCTTTTACTGAGAACCACCGAAATGTGAAAAGGGTCCATTACATGCATTCATTCATTCATACATTCATAGAAGATACATTTTAATAGTGATCTGTTGCTTATAATGCCATATAGCCTATGGCCCGTGCATGGCTTCTTATAGTACAGTGTTTTTGTGGCCTAGTTTTTGCTGCTGTACTTTTGGCTTCATGTTTTATTCACCCTTTCTTCAGCTTTAAGATGTCTGCCATGGGTTTTTTTCATGGTCTGACAGACTCTGCATGTGTATTGCTGTAGAGTTTTAAATATGGAGCTCCAATCATACTCTGGATATTGTTAAGTATGTGTTGTTGTTCCTCCTAAAGGCTTAAAAGGTGAGATGTTCATATATATCTTAGAAGAAATGTGATGCATTGAGATACAGATCCCTTGTTGCATTTTGAGTTTTATTCATGAATTCCATGCAGATAACCTGTAAGAAAATGAACTGTTGAATAGTTCTTCTCCTCTCCTCAGGCACACTGAATGCGTTCCCTCCTTGTAGTAAAGCTATCTGATGCACAGTCAAAAAAAACTAATGAATAATAAAAAACAAGAATTACGGAACACAAATAACTCTGCTTGTGTCAGAAATGAATTCCACCTTTCTACCTCACTTTTGCTTCCCGTCCCCATTCTTGCCTTTGGCAAGGAGAGAGAAAATAGACTCATAGCACAAATATGGCCTTGGGTTAAACTCTCCATTTTCCCTCTGATTTAGGACCAATTCCCCTCCCACGGATTCTGTCTGCAAACATAACGAGAAAAATGCAAAACCGATGTCAGATTTTGTTTACAGACACAATATCTCCAAAGCAACACATATAGGAGCATGCTGGTTTGGAGCTCTCTGATGAAGAAAGTTTCTCAGCGGAGGGCCGGCCACTGTTCGAGGGACTCTCCTTGATCCCGGGATCAGGGTTTTAATGGAGATAAGCCTGTGGTGTGTTGGAGGCGTATCCCCGGGGGTTTAAGGGTCATATGTGACCAGATGGTCCCTTGTGAACTGTGTAATATGAAGGAATCATGGGATGGCATTGGAGGGCGGGACGTTTGGAAGCACGGGGTTAGGTTAAATATGTTGACAAGGACATTTTGGTCATGGAGGTGGGTGTGTGAGTGTGTGGGTGTGTGTGTGCGCGCACTTTATTTTAATTAGCAAAAATCATTTTTATCAATTTTTTTTTTGTTGTAACTACACTATCTTCCTGTCATGGCACTTCAAAAGTAGCTGTATATTTTGCATACACATTGTAAATAGTTTGTTAAAGATGAGATGAGATGTTTTTCTAGTGCTGATTTTCTAGAAAGTCTCTTAAAAGCATGAAATTGGCTTATATTTTTCTGCGTCTGCTGTCTTTGACGTCACAGCTCAGGATAGTGACTAGTGAAGGGTTTGAGATGAATGGACTAACAGATAGATCTCTCCAGGTATTATCAATGTCCTTGGTTCAAACAAACTACTAAAAGGAGAAAAACAAGCCTCTCAACAATCTACTTCATAATAGTCATATGAAACAAGATGAAGAGAGGCTGTGTTATACTGCTTTTACCACAGTTAAAGGATGTTTTATATATATAAATATATAAATCTTGGCCCCTCTTTTCAATATAATGAAAGTGAATAAAGACTGATACTGTCCAACTCCAAAAAAAAAAAGCTTCTGAAGCCATATGATAGTTTTTGTTTAAGAAAAATACTCTAAATTAAGTCATTATTATGAAAATTCAAGCTTATTCAAGCTTGAAAGCTCTAGCTGCCATTCATTTTAATTGCATGAAAATATTTTTTTTCCATGGTAGAAAAAAGTCATATTACAATAGCTTTGAATGAATAAACAGACTTTAGATCCAAAACTTTTATGATACATTTTATGGTAGATGTCAATACCATTACACAACAGAATCTGGTTCTATTTATTCCTAGTGCATTGTGGTAAGATCCAGTCATGTCTATGTTCAGCCCAGTGTCTCTATACAAAAACAGCGTTGCATTAATAATCTTGACCTCATAGTTCTCGGTGAATAATGTATGTCTGCACTATGAAGGCAGAGACAGATGTGCCAGTGTGCAGCACTGACATTTCCACCGTCCTTGACATAGAAACAGCTGCATCTGAAACTCACAATGCACTTCTGAAGGTTTCTCCATCTTACAGAACCTGCTCCAAGCTATGCGTCTTCAAAAGATTTTGAATTAAAGACTCATTTTAAATGAAATGGGATCAGACACTGGAGACCATTGTGATGTTAATGATGGAAAAGCATCAAAATAATGCGGATTATAATAATATTCAAGCTTTATTTTTGTCTCAGATCTGCTTTAGAAGAGCATGGGAAGTATCATATGAGAAGAAGTATTGGAATATTGGCTTCAGTGTGTTTTTCCTGAAACAAAGACGAGCAGCTATACCTGACATCCTCTCCATCACAGGGCTGAGATCATGATCGTGTGTCCTACTTTCAGAGTTGACTACGCCTCTCAAGTGCAACGCCGAGCATGATTAATGTGCTTCAGTGTGTTTTCCAAATGGAGGTATTATATCAGTCTTAACTGAAATTCTGTTGGCATTAGGAAATTAACACTTCCTGCTAACATACCTCCTCTGGAGTTACAGGATTCAATTCTCCTGACATTTTCGTAATTTTATAGACGTGTACGTTTGGGGATCGGTTGTAGCTGAACTGTGCGCTCGACCTTGTCTTGCGGCGGGAGCGTCAATACATCGGTCTGAGGAATGGAACCTGATGTTTTCGTGAAAGTTACATTCAAATATTTAATCACACGCTTCACAGCGGCTGACTCATGCTAACTATCCCACTTTCTCGTTTTTTATCACACCTTGGAGAACTGTTGTCTTCTGGAAGGTGTCAGAACGGCTGATTAGGTTTGATGAGCTGTGCTTTTGTAATGAGCAGGATTTAATAGTTGATTATTAGAGTTAAAACGGCTCTCAGGGGGGTTACATGGAGTTGATTTCCTCTTCTTCTGACCGTCTTACATGGTGCAATTGATGCAGTCTATTTTTAAAGAGATCGTTCACCCAACAAATGAAAATTCTGGCATCATTTACTCACCATCACGTCATTCCAAATCAATATGACTTTCTTTTCTCTGCTGAACAGAAAAGCAGATGTATTAAAGAGCGTTCACACTCTTAAAGGAATAGTTCACTCAAAAATGAAAGTTTGCTGAAAATTTATTTAGCCCCAGACCATTCAGTATGTAAATGAATTTGTTGCTTCATCGGAGCATTCATTGGAGAAATTTACCGTAACATCATTTGCTCACCAATGGATCCTCTGCAGTGAATGGGTGCCGTCAGAATGAGAGTCCAAACAGCTGATAAAACATCCCAAGGTAACAGACATGGTGCCAGTACATTATTATCTTGTGAGGTGAAAAGGTGCATGTTTGTAATATACAAATCCTTCATTAAGATGTTATTAACTTCAAACCGTTGCTTGAGTAAAAAAAAAAAAAAGTCATCTCGTCTGCATCAGGACAGAATATGCACAGACCAAGCACCATTACAAGCAAAAACAGTCCTAAACAAATATGTTGGATTTTGATGTGAGAGGACAACATGAGATGTACTAGTTATGGATTATGAACTAGTATTTTGGCCAGAAGCAATGGTATAAAGTTAAAACAACTTAATTATGAATTTGTTTCTTACAAATGCACAGCTTTTCACTTCATAATACATTAATTGATGGACTGGAGTGGTGTGGATTACTTGTAGATTATTGTGATGTTTTTATCAGATGTTTGGACTCTCATTCTGACGGCACCCATTCACTACAGAGGATCAATTGGTGGGCAAGTGAAATGCTAAATTTCTCCAAATCTGTTGTGATGAAGAAACTCATCAACATCTTGAATAATCTGCGAGTGAGTAAATCTTAAGAAGATTTTCATTTTGAGGGGAACTGGGAACTGTTCCTGTAATATAGGTGGATAAAATAAATCATCTCTTTATTCGATGTGGAACAAGATGGATAGGATGGAGGGAAATCTGCTTTCTATGCTTGTATGGTTCTTCAGGTTGCTTGGTAACTTGCAAATTACCCAGCACTTATCTGTGCTGTTTGGATGTCCCACAATTTTCTCTCTCTCTCTTTTTCTGTCCTTTACTGTGCCTTATTGTTATCTGAGTTTGCTTGTAAACATCTAGATACTGATACGTCATGTTTGAAACCAAGTTTGTTTTTCCTTTGTTTCTCTCCCTCTTTTCTGGTTGTCATGGTTATCAAGCTTTAAACTGAATGGGATTTGCTGTCTAATGGCTGTCTAGGGAACGTGAGATCAGGTAATGGTAGAGGAGTGGAAAGACCTTTGCTTTTACTGATATACAAGGAAGTATTAGCTTCAGGATGGAGGTCACAGCTGGAATATCCAGTGACACGGTTTTGTGTGGAATGAGATCTGATTATGCTGTATATTAAGGGAACATTTGGTGTGGCATGAGACTAAATCATGCATAAAGGCACTTCTGCAAGAGTAAACATCACATATGACTATAATTAGACTCGTGCCTGTGCCAGATAACACTGTGCTGGAAGTGTTTTCTGGGGAGTAAAATCTTTAAAAGTTTCCCCACGGGGTCACAGCCAGTTCCCCTCATGCCAAGCAGGATAATCTCAAATGTTTTTACAGAGCATTAACTGCAATATTACAGAGGAGATTTATGTATAAATGCACTAAATTATTATGTATTACACTATCACTGTACATATTCATGCTGTTTCGTTCTTAGACATTTATGATTATACCTACTAGATAAAATAGTATTGTTTCTCTCTCTCTCTCTCTCCATGGACAAATTCATCTTTGCAATGCAGAGGAAACACAGAAGCTGTTATTTGAAATTATTTAAATAATAAAAAGGAACTTT
>SCHK01381530.1:0-32613 GCA_004124795.1 Poropuntius huangchuchieni | reverse complement strand
ACACACACACACACAGGGTATATATATTTTAAAATATTTACGTGTGTGTATATATATATATATTCTTATATTTTATATTTATATATAATATTTAATATATAAACATATTTTTATATTTTTTACTTGAATTTAAACATGCATGTTTTTTTTGTTTGTATTTTTTATCGTGGATGCCCTTCCTGCTGCAACCCTGCCCTGAGAGTGCATGTGTGTGTGTTACATATATATATATATATATAGGCTATATATATATAGCCTTTGATTATAGATTAAATAATGCATTTTTGTCACTTAAAAAAAAACCCCCAGGAATATCTGTAAAAACTGCATTGCTTGAACTAATTGCGAATAATTTATGAAATGCAGAAAATCTTTCCAGGGTTCAACAGGTGATGCTGTACAGTTGGAGGCGTGGTCACGTGACCTACCAGTTGCGCCTAAAACCTGACAGAGGGGAAATATCTTCTTGACTTCTTCGAAATAGCATTTCTGCTCTTAAGTGCTAAAAGTTAAAGTTTGTGAACTTCATATTCTCTATTTATCTCGAAAATTACTTTTCAAATTGTATTTCAATCAATCAATTTGCCAGGCTTTTGACTTCGATGACGCAAGAAAAAGGGCCGAAAATTTTATTTTATTAAATGGAACTGTGTATTAAACTTATATACTTTTACTTATGCTTTTATGGTTTATATTTTATGATAAAGTGAAAATATACAGCTCAAATGCGCGGAGGAAACATACAGAGGACAATGCAATTTGGTGCTGTTGCTGTTATTTTTATGGCCAAAGTAAGGATATAGGCTACTGTAAATAAATGAGATCTAAAAAATCATAAACTATCAATCAGATAGGCTATAGCAGGAGAGTATAGTTTTAGCAAAGTTTTGATTATGAGGCCATAATTCACATATCAAATATGACATTGCAGGCTTTATTGTTAAATTACTGTTTTTTCCTTCCCTGTTAGTAACGCAACATAGTAGCCAAGTAACCTAAAGAGAAGACAAAAGAATATGTGGAGATTACCAAAACCTGCCTGACAAAATCATGTCCCACATTCCTAGATATGAGTAGAAACACCATTCAGACATTGTCGATGAAATAGGCTACAAGTCTCTCTCCAAGAAAATTTTGTGTCAGTCATAACCAACCTGTAGCTTAATCTTAAACGGCCCCTCAAGCGTTTGGTGCGCGCTCTGTGAGCCTCTGGCGAGCTGGTTCCTGCCTCGCGCTCATTGGTTATTTTGGCTGATGGCGACAGACACCTGACTCACAATCCACCCGCCACTAACTGATCCATGAAACCATAAAGACAGAGCACGTAGGCAACTTCTTGTCGACAAGCTCGGATCTTCATATCTCAAGGTAAATTCATATGGATGCGGTGTTGTTGAGTAGGCTACTAATTAAATATTTAGTAAATATAAATACTCAGTGATGCCATTTTGCAAATGCTCTATTCCAGATGTGCCTGTGAGATTAATTTAATAGCTACTTCAAGTTTAGAAAAGTTCCTCTCGAATGAGGGCGTGCTAATTATTTCCTTGGAACTACGCATTTATATTAAAATGTGTTTATTTTATTTACCTTTTAAAAATAGTTTGCTAAATGTTCGCTTTTGAATATTTTTGAATTTTTTTTGTATATTTTACAATATTTTGAACTTGAAATAATATTTTGTGCGTAGATGAATAGCCTAATTAATGCCGTTATATGCAATTATAGCTACTTAATATTATGCTATTAATATTAATATCGCAGAGTATGTTTGCACAAGATATGTATCTTTTCAACAACATTTGTCGTTTGCAAATATTGAAAGAATGCGCGCGTGATGACTTTATATTTAGATTCGTATTGTTTCGCTTTGCTCGATATTGATGTCACGCCCCCCGTGAAGTAATTTTAGAGGTTGCAGAGTATTCCACAACACTACGTGACAGAAAGCACATAGTCCATTTCTCCACTTTAGTTCAATACCTGCGCGTTTATATTTAAAACAAGCATTATGTGGCAGGTGCAGGAGGATGAAATTTGATCTTTTAGATGTACTTCCACAGTCATAAGCATGTCGCTGCCCGTTTAATCTCTGTGTCGAGTCATGAGCAACGACATTTCACGTTTTCAATTTGCATGTATTAATCTTGTAGACGCTACATTCAAGGTCAATAGCGATGTGTCCTGTGACCTGGATACTTTCACTTCATATCTGGGCATCACAAGCGAAGGTTGCCCAGTCAGTCACTCATGTCATTTAGAATGCTCTTTATGTAGGCAGACCCTAGTTGCCTTCACCCTGGTAACCACAGCAACTCCAATACTACTGTGGTATTCTATGAAAAGGACCCCCTGGAAAATCTGGAAAAAATTATGGAATTTTAAAAGTGTGGAATGAATAGAATCTAAAATGTAAAAAAAAATAATTCAAATGTTTGGTGCCATAACTAATTAAGATATCATATATATATATATATATATAGAGAGAGAGAGAGAGAGAGAGAGCAAATTAGCTATATTTATATATAAGGATGCAATAAATTGATCAAACGTTACTTTTGCATTCATTTTAAATGTTCTATACATCAAAGAATCCTGAAAAAAATGAATCATGGTTTCAGCAGCACATCTATTTTCAATATTCATAATAATATTTCTTGAGCACCAAATCAGCCTATTAAAATGATTTCCTGAAAGATCACGTGACACAGAAAGCTGTTGATAATTCAGTTTCACATCAAATAAATTAATTACATTTTAAAATATATTAAAATAGAGAACTGTTATTTTAAATTGTAATAATATTTCACAATATTACTGTATTTAATGAATTTTTAATTCAAAATTAGACTTTCAAAAACATTAAAAACCAACCCAAAATTTTTGAATGGTAGAATTTGAGAAATATTTCTTTAGTGCAATCTCTATAAAAGTGCAATTTCATAAATTAACATAAAATCAAAGATATTTTGAAGAATAGTAAGGAACCATAACTGTTTGATTACCAATATTCTTCTAACTTCCTCAGAAGAAAGAAATGCATGGTTTGGATTGACATGAGGGAATAAATGATGACAGACATTTCATGTTGGGTGAACTATCCCTTTAAAGTTTCTTTCTTCTGCTGAGCATAAAATAACTTTTTTAAAGAATGTGGCTATCCAAACCGTTGACGGTAGCTATTGACTCCCAACATTCTTCAGACAAGAACCAACAGAAGAACTCATACAAGTTTGGAACAACTTGAGAAGAGTAAATGATGAAAGAATTCTAAGCTAGTATATAATGCAATACAACAATTAGGTCATATCTGGTATAATCAGTGCACCATTGCAACACTAATATTTTTTGTAAGGGACTTGGTGAAAACTTTGGTGAAAACTGGCAACTTGGTCACAGGCAGAAAGTCACGTCCTTATAGGTTTTGAGACCCATTTACTGTCACGCCGATCCCTGTGTGACTTTCCTGAAAGCTCAATGAGTTGTCCATGAGTCCAGCCAATTCATGTTGCCATTTTTTTTTAGATGCTGGCCTCTCGTGCACTGGTGCGGGGACTGCAGACCGGATTCTGGAGGAGGGTGTCAACTTCATCAACTGCATGGGCTGCACACACTCACGGTGACAGCACTCTCAAGACAATAGAGACCTATCTATCTATCTATCTATCTATTTCAAACTCTTGACTGTTGTTCTTGTGCATTTGTCCTCAGAGGTTGATATGGTTGACTGCTCCGTTCCTCAGTACAACAACCGTCTGGACACGCCATTGCCAGATGTTCCATTTGTCAGAAATCTCAGTGCTGAACAGAGGAAACTCAAAGAGAAAGAGAAGGGATCATGGACCCAGCTTACCAAGGAGGAGAAACTAGCCTGTAAATCTGCATGACTAAGGCTAACTTTTTCGCTTTTTTTTATCTACAGCTTAATAAGCAAATAAATCAGTCATAAAATCTCCTGTTGTTATAAAGAACAGGTTAGACTTTGACACTGGGTGTGGAGGAAACTGTTACTCACTTAGGGCTTCTGAATAACCACATTTGTCTTTACTGTACTGTAGCTTTACTGTAGGTATAAACATGCTCATATATCATTTTTTTTTACTGAAAGTAGGTACTGTAAGGAAATATACAGAACCATTAAGAAGTCTGGGGTTAATAAGAAAAAAGAATTCTACAAGAACATGTTAAGTTCATCAAAAATTACAGAAAAGATTTTTACATTGCGTATAAGTTAAATAAGTGTTCATTAAAGAATTCATCAAAGAAATCCATAAAAATATTAAGCTGCACAGCTGTTTTTAACATTGATTGTAATAATAAATGTCCATTCAGAATGATTACTGAAGGATCATTGTGACAGCGAAGACTGGAGTAAAAATGCTGAAAATCCAGATTTGCATTACAGGAATAAATTACATTTTAAAACACATTAAAATAGAAAACATATTGTAAATTGTAATAATATTTCACAATATTAGTGTTGTTACTGTATTCTTAAACAACTAAATACAGCCATGGTGAGCATAAGATACTTCTTTGAAAAACATTTTAAAAAATCTTACTAACCCCCAAAACCTTTAAATGGTAGTGCATATTATTATAATTTGAAAATTAATTTAATCTTGATATTTACAATATTGAAGTTTAATTTAATACATTTTGAATAAAAATATGATGTCGTATTTTATGGTATATTCTATTATATATATTTATATTCTATTATAAATATTTACAGTTTATATATATATATATATATATATACATAAACTGGGTATATTAACACTGGGTATACAGTATAATGTATGCTTTATATAGCCAGTGTTGCTCCTAGCTAGACAGTTATGAAGAATAGCCTTTTGGACCACATTGCCACATCGCTCAATTCAGCTACCAACAGAAATGATTAAAATATTTGGGTCATAATGGGTTTGAATGCTGACTGAACACTTGGCAGAAACGGATCAATTTTCTTGAGTAGCTATTAAAGTTATTTGCTTTTAAAGTTGAGAGGATTCAGCAGGAATTTGCCAATTCTAGTAGAAGTTTAATGTCACAAATCACCCCTTAGTTATCAATACAACCTGGTATAAGTATAGAGATTATTTTTTAAAATATTTTATATTTTATATATTTGTACATTTTCTGTATTATATTATATTTTTATATTTTATTATTATTTTTTAATATTTATTTCAGTTTTACATTGCTTTGTGATATATAATAGATTCTTTTACCTGGGTAAGATCCCTCAAGGCCAAATTATTAATATAGTAAATGGGTCATGGATCTTGGGAATTCTAATGATAATGGCAGACATGTTAATGACTTCAAGCTCATTTGGCCTCAGGTATTAAAAGTTCTTTCCCACCAGATGGCAGCGTTGTTTAACTGTTTTCAATTGAATGGCTGCCAACCACCTTGCCTTCCAAGTGTGCATGCAAGCAGGGCAAGCTCCTAAATCCAACAATTGCTATTCAGATCATCTGTGCTGTGTTTTTTCCATTTTTGTTTTCAGTGTACAGACTCGCACATGAGCTGTCGTATGCAGAGATGAGGCAAGGTTCCAAAGAGTGGATGAGTGTCCTCGGGGGCATCTTCATCTTCCTTGGCTTCACAGGGCTGCTGGTGTGGTGGCAGCGTGTCTATGGTGGGTTTATATATGAAGATATTCATACGTATACATCCTCTAAATGATGCATAATTGTTTTTGATTACCAGATTATCATGGAAGGAAAGCCTTAAATGCTTGAATTTCAGGCATTTCATCATACCCGATACGCTGTGTTGCTTTGATGTGAGATTCAGCTGGATTTAATTGTGTTGATGATTTATTTATTCATCCAATCTGAAATCGGAAACAGTTGTCAAATCCAAAATCAACAGATTGGCTTCTGCTAAATTAAAAGGATAGTCCATGCAAAAACATTTGTATTTCTTTCTTCTGTGGAACACAAAAGAGGATAGTTTGAAGAATGTTGGGAAACATATTCAGGTTCCATTGACTTCCATAGTATTTTTTGAAACCATTTGGTTGCCAGTGTTCTTCAAAATATCTTCTTTTATGCCCCATTGACTTCTGAAGATTTTTTTTTGTCCGTACTTTGGATGTCGATGAGACCTGAAGCTGTTTGGTTGCCAATATTCTTTAAAATATTTTCATTGTCTCCCATTGATTTGATGGAATTTTTTGAACTCATTAACTTTTGAGAATAAAGTTGTTGTGTCTTGAGAAAAAAGTCAATTTCAAGAAAAAAAAGTCTAAATAAAATGCTGAGATTAAACTAATTAAATTATGAGAAAAAAAGTTGTTAATTTTTTTCTCAAAATTGAACAATTTCTTTTTCTAAACACAACAACTTTTTTTCTTTTTTCATTAAGTTTATTCTCAACATTTTATGTCGAAATTTTTCTTGAAATTGAATACGTTTTTTTCTCAAAACACAACGACTTTATACTTGAAATTTAGCAAGTTTATTCTCAACATTTTATTTTGAAATTTAACAAGTTTAATCTCGCATTACTATAATCTCGAGATGATTTTATTTTTTATTATTGCTTGGCAATAATAAATCCTCTTCTGTACAATTGGACTCAAAACTGTTTGGTTGCCAATACTCTTCAAAATATTTTCTTTTGTGTCCCATTGACTTACACAGTATTTTTTGTCCATACTATGGAAACGAATGGGACTCGAAACTGTCTTTTCTGTTTCACGGAAGAAAGAAAGTCATACAGGCTTGGAACAATATGATGGGAGTAAATTATGACAGAATTGACATTTTTGGGTGGGCTATCACTTTAAGGCCCGAAACCTCACTTAGAGTTCATTTTCACTTGGATTTTGTTCTTTGTGCCTTTTATTTTTTTTTTATCCTTTTCCTCTAATGTGACCATCAGTTCTCAGAGCACAGATCGCTTTGATTTCTCATGTCAGATGGAAGAATCAGCACGGCCTTTTTACCTGCAGCACACACTCCCGCTGAAATAATTGGACTGGGTTGTGTTTTGCAGTCAACGGTTTAAAGGAGCGGAAAAGAGGGTGAAGATTTACGTGTTTGAGCCCCGGCTTCAGTTCAGGAATCCCTTTAGACCCAGCTGAACTTCTTCACAAACGATAAGAAGATTTCCAAGGCTGTGTGTGTGCCTAAGATGGATGGAAAGCAGTTGACATGTTTAAAACAGAATGAGTGTGCATTGTGTGTGTGTTTGTATAAGTGTGTGAGCGGGTTCTTGTCGGAAGCAGACGAGTCTCCTCCATCTCTGTCTCAGAGGCCCCAGTTCTTTGAGGAAGGAAGTCAATGCTACATCACCTCAGGAGAGATACAGTAGAGGAAAATAACGCAAGGAGGGAGGAAAACAGAGAAACTGTGAGAACAAAAGTTCGGTGAGGATCCTTGGGGGGGAGAAAGAGGGGTGTAGCCGCGTCAAAGCGAGAAAGGTACAGAAGTCCAAAAGTCAGTTGTCAGTTGAGCGCTGGGTATTTCCCACAATGTCTGGCTCATGTTGTGACTTGAAAAACTCCGCTCTGGGCCGCTGTTCTTCAAACTCATTAGGGCTGGGTATTAAGACTCGTCTGAGGTTGACTTTAGCAATTGTCGGGATTTAAAGAGGAGATGAAAGGGGCGATTTTTTGGAAAGCCACCTGGGATACAGACACACTTCAGGTTCTTATTCTGTGCCCCACAACTTCCTAAAAACTGAACAGAATTTCCTGTACATACCTCAGGGCAGGTGTACTGACTCCACCTGGCAAAAAATTAATCATAATCTTTTTGATGTGTTTGTGTGACAGAAACTATACTGCCTGCCTTGAGGGGTCTCAGAAGGGGAGATGCCCTTGAAAAAAATGACAATATAAACCAAAAACCAGATTGAGAATCTGGGATTCAAAATTTAAACTCGGAAATAAAGAGAATTTAAGAATTGTGAAAAATGTACAACAAAGAAGTATTACGAGGTAAAAATCAGTGAGTGCTGCTGTCATTATAGCAATAATGTATTTATTTATAAATAATTTATTTATAAAAAAATATATATATATTTTTAGAATTTGAATGTATTTTGAAGTATAATTGATTCCTGTGATGGCAATGCTGAATTTTGAGCATAATTATGCCAGTCTTCAGTGTCACATGATCCTTTAGATCATCATTTCTAATATACTGACTTGCTGCTTATTATTATTAATGTTGAAAACAGTTGTGCTATTTAATATTTTTCTGGAAACAGTGATACACTACTGTACAAAAGTTTGGTTTGAACTTCTATTCATCACAAAAATAGTGAGCAGCAAAAACTTTACACCATTAATAAAAAAAAAAAAAAAAGATTGAGCAACGAATTAGTATATTACAATAATTTGAGTAATAGCTTAATGAAACTAGAGTAATGGCTTGTGAAAATTCAGGGAAGAATTAATTGAAATCTTTTTCAATTCAAATGTATGCTCTTATGCTAATAATATAAAACTATTTAATAAAAAAAATGATACTAGAAGAATTTTTTTAATGATAGTAGAAGTGAGTGAATTTTTGAACACCACTGTATCCACTCCTGTTTCAGTGTTTCATTCTTATGATTTAGTTAAGAAATAATATAGGACCCTCCACTGCAACCTCTTTTTGACCGAGTACATTTGCATGTTTATTAGCTCTGTTTTTACATGAACCAGGTCTGTGATATTAGCAGACGGGTTTGTGCATGCTGTGCAGACGCAATCATTTTCTTTAATTTGTTTACTTTATTTTTTGTCCCTTGTTCTTTGCCTGGAGGATATAACTCCACAGAAGAGTCTGAGCAGTTGGGTGCTGCCCTCTGTTAGGACACTTAATTGTTCGCTGTGTGCTATTGTTCGCTTTTTTCTGACAGGTCTACAGTTATAGGGGAAATTTTGCACAATTAACTGTTTTTCACACCTGACACCCCCATTTTCTTTTTCTTAGAGTTTTATTTTAAGCTTTTTGAACTCTTAATGAATTATTTGTAAAATGAAACAAAGCTAAATTAAAATTCCAATGCAAGATGGTGAATAATTGATGACCAAAATATACAATTTGGGGGGACAACTTGTATTTAAACTAAGAATATTAAAATGTAGACTTTCTTAATGTCACCCATTTTTCTCTCTTTCTCACAGTGTATGGCGATGTTCCGCCAACTTTGTCTGAAGAGTCAATCGCCCAGCAGACGCAGAGGATGATAGATTTGAGAGTGAACCCCGTCCATGGATTCTCTCATAAGTGGGACTATGAAAAGAAACAGTGGAAATAAGTAATAAATGCATTCCACTGTAATGACTAAAAATGTATCAGGATTGCATTAATGAGAAGTTCTAAACTCAATAATGCTGTGTACCCGACAGCCTTAAAATATGTGAATCTAAATAAATGCACTGAATTAAACTCTGAGCTGCTCCAGTATTCTGGCTTTGTACTGTTTGTACTGAGAACAAAGCATGTGTTGGTACATTTAACCTGATACCTGACTACCGCGGAGGTGAATATGTGTTAACGTGATTGGCTGGGGCAGAGAGTGTGAGAGAGTGTGTTATTGGCTGAGGTGTGTGAGTTAATCCAATCACTTTCCAACTGCCTAAAATGATTTTTTATGAGTGTGTGTCTGTGTAAAAGGGAAAGTGCATATCTTAGGTGCTCATTCATACCATGTTTTCATTATTTTGAATAATGAAGTATTATAATTAGTATGGTTATTATTATTTGATTTTATTTTGTACAAGTAAATTTGATTTTATATATATATATATATATATATATATATATATACACACACACACACACACATACATTTTTTTCCATCAAGGACACTTTAAATTAATCAAAAAATGACAGTAAAGGCCATTCTAATATTTCAAAAGAATTTTTTTTTTAAAATAAATACCTTATATTTATAAGGTATTTATTTAAAAATAAGCTTATTTGAACTTTGTATTCACCAAATCCTGAAAGACAACATATCATGTATTACATTTTCCTCAAAAATACTGAGTAGCAAAAACTTTTCAACACTTTAATAATATGATTTATTATTAATAATTGGCCATCAATAAAAACTGATAATAGCCTAACTGAACAGTAAATCAGCATATTAGAATGTTTTCTGAATAATCTAAAGATTGAAGAAATATCTATCTATGTATCTATGTATGTATCTATCTATCTATCTATCTATCTACCTATCTATCTATCTTAAAAACAACAACAACAGAAACACTTAGACCCACAAGTTTGAATAAAATGTTATGACACTCCCTAATGTAAATTTATTTGTCAAAATGTGAGAAACCTGTACTAGCCTACTTAAAAACACGCCTGAAGTATGTAGTCCTGAGGGAATAATGAAAAGCAGCTTTGACAAAACTGAAAGGAATGAAAAGAAGTGCACTTCAAACACAAATCCAGACACCATAAATACACTTCATCTGGAGAGTACTACGCCAAAAGCAATGAATGGTGTGACGTAGAGGAAGTGCCAACCCCCGTGAGCGAGTATCTTCAGTATTCAGTTTCAAAAGCGTTCTAGCGTCGCTTCAATGAACGCGCCAGCCTCGATGTCATTCGTCGGCGGTGACGGAGCACGCTTAATTTCTGCACGATCTGTGCCGCGCGTTGGAAAAACGGCATCTTGCCAAAGAGCGTGGAAATCTACTTGTACATTTTACTCACGGCAAAAGTGCTTCTTCGTTCGCTGACTTGGTTGCTATTTTCTCTTCCGTCTTTGTGGGACCTCGTTTGTCAGTGAAATTATTAGAAATACAGCGTTTGCTTTAACTCTCTTCTTCGGTCCTGTAACGTCAACGACGTCGCGTTTTTTTTCTTGCTCTTGGCTGGAGGTTCACTGGAATATAAGCGCAGTGAGTTTGAGCAGCGAAGGGGCATTCCTCGCGCCGCGCTCGAGACGCGCTTGGATCTTGACCGCGCGCTGCAGCAACGGCCAATTCATCTATACATCCATCCATCAGCGCGCTGGACGTGCAGGTTTGCTGACAGTTCTGGCTATAAAGTTAAAAAATACCGTTTTATGAGTCATAACCAATGTATGTGATACTAAATAATATCATTTTCCTCAAACATTGCATTTTAATGAGAGAACTCACATCAACGCGATGTGAATTTGACATTTTTCGGAGCTTTTCTCTGTGAGAGAACGTTTTTCCGTTACGATGTACTTCGAGTAACCGACTCTTTCCTGCTCTCGCTCGTTTTTGTCGTGTTTAATAACGATGGCCAACGAAATTCGCTATGACAATCGCGATATTGTGGAGAAATACCTCAATCACAAACTTTCAAAGAAGGGATATGAGTGGAAATTTCAATCTTCTGGGGAGGATGATGACACCATCAATACAGGAGTGGAGGACTCCTCTCCAAACTCTGACAGGAGGCTCCAGGCTCCCTCCGCCGGAGGGGGGAACGACTCTGAATGCCTGATAGCAAACCGGGTCACACGTTCAGACCCTTATTCGAGGATCTACCGGGCGTTACGCGAGGCTGGGGACCAGATAGAAAGGATGTACCAGCGTGAATTTGAGGAGATGTCCCACCAGATGATAATCAGTCCCAATGCAGCACAACGCAGCTTCTTAGCTGTGGCTGAAGAGCTCTTCAGAGACGGAGTGAACTGGGGGCGGATCGTCGCTTTCTTTGAGTTTGGTGGGACCATGTGTGTGGAGAGCTTCAACCGGGAGATGGCGTCCCAGGTAGATAATATTGCACACTGGATGACAGACTACCTGAACGGGCCACTGGAAAACTGGATCGAGGAAAATGGAGGCTGGGTAAGTTTATGGTCAAATGGTCGTGACCTTTGCCCAGTCGTTTATTACTGCATCTCTGCAGCTGAAGCTTGAAATCATAAAAACACAATCTTGTTAAACACCGAATAACCTACTCATGCAGTGTTGTTTACTATCACCTGTGAGTATGTAAACAAACTGTTATTACATTCTTAGTAGAATTTGATTCTGATTAGGTCATTGTGTATTGTAAAAGACTACATTACATCAAAATTAAAGTTTTTGTGCATTTGAGTTCAGGTCTTTTCACTGAGGCCTCTTAAATGCTGAGAAAATTGACAAATATAATCATAAAAATGAATTTTTCTCCTGGAAAAGGGACAACACATTTTTTTTACCCCAAAATATACAGATTTTTGTCCTGTATGAGAATTTCCTTCCTCCTATATAACCTGCAGCTGACTAGCAGGTAGCAACTGCTTACGGATGTGACCTAGCTAAAGGCTGTCAAATATTTAAAATATGTCTAACACTTCCTTTTTTAGTAGGAAGTATGTCATCACTAGACCAAAAAAAAAAAAAAATAAATAGTAAAACACTTGTAAAGCGATTCATAGGGGCATTATGAAATGCAAGTTGAGTAGTAAGGCTTTAACAGTATAAGGCAATGAAATGAATTCATCTCATTGTGTATGAAGTGCTGTTTAGTAGAATGGGTTAGTTATTTGAGTTGGACTGGTTAGAGTTTAGTCAGCTTGGGTTTTGACACTTCAATCAAGGTGAAAGTGATAGTTCAATCAATGTAAGCTACGCCCCTATTATGTCATGTAAAAAGTTTTTTTTTTCTCATCAGAGTGAGGTAGACATTAGTTTTCTCAAGGACCTTTACAGACATGTGCACCATAGGTCATTATGAATTCTTAATGATTGTTTGGTAGTAAACAATTTCAGCACAGATGTAAAAATGTTGTGGTCAAAAAAAAACCCCACTAAGGTAGTGAGAAGATTTTATAAAATATAAAGAAAGATGTTTTTGCTGGACGTATATAGAACAATTTTTGAATTATTTTTTAATTTTTGAATTATGTTCAAATTCAAAAATTGTTTGTATATAAATATATTAATGTATATTATATTAATTAATATTGTATTAATATATTGTATTACTTCATCATATATATAAACTATATATATATATATATATATATATATATATGTTAAAAATAAGCAAACTATTTTAATAGCACAAATTGTATGTTTCTTTTAAACATTTATTTATAGTTATAATAATGTTTTATTTTAAAAATATAAATAGTATATAAAAAATATAATGTTAAATACTCTTTTTTTTCTCTCTGTTTTATATATTATTAAAAAAATTTTTTACATTATCTGTTATAAAACTGGATAAAGTATAGGCCTAGGTTTGTAAAAAATAAAAAGTTTACTGTTTTATTTTTGTTCAGGATTGAAGCCTCTCAGGTAAACATGAGCTGTATGGCACCATTGGCCTGCAATTCTTGTTCCAATTATCATTCCTGGTTGGAGACTTTCATTCAAATTTAATGGTGCAACAGTCAAATATTGTATAGTGCATGTGTTCCCACTTATGCTACCCCTACGCTAGGTTGTAACTTACAAACATGACTGGTGCAGCTGGCCCCAGGTGGGTTGTCTTTAAAAAGAAATGAAATCTGGCACGTGTAAAAACTGAGAATATCCATGAACGTCCAACTCCCTAGTCAAAACAAGTAAACACTTTTTATTCCTTTCTTTTTTTCTATAGAACCCTTGTTTTAACACTATCCTTCACTCTCACTGCAGTGCTTCTGTGCTGAATTATTTACGGTATAAATTGGTGCAGCCCATCACGGTTGTGTTGCTCCTGTATGGGTGGACTGACTCCACCCTATTCATACGCAGCTCAGCATCTCAGAACCTCCAGTCTGAGATGAGGAGACCGTCTGTGTCCTCCAAATCAAGAACTGAACTACATTATGCGTGTGTAATGTTAGATAAAAATTGTGAAATAGTGTTAAATTGCAGTTTGGGAATCTTTTCTCTTTCCATGCAAATAATCAACCATGTGAGCATGGTATAATAAAAGATGTTACAGTCTTCTTCAGACTCTCTGCATACTAGAGGTTAGCCTAGTTTCTCCGCTGTCTGCTACAGCTGTGCAGGTGGCCCAGCAGAGCCATTATTCCTGTCTGGACGAAAGGTGTGCTGGGGCTGAATTAATGATGGTCATTACTCACCACATCTGCTGCAGGTTAGACTGACTCAAATGGCTTGTGATAAAGTGAGGTACAGGAAGAGCATTTCAGAGCGACGGCCGTACACAAACACTCTCCAGATGCAATCCTTATTTCATTATTTTAAAGGTCAGTTGTAATGAATAGATGGTTGACTAATTGTATTAAAGCTATATTGTGATGCATGTGAAGAGATGCAATGCAATTAGGACACAATTAGCAGAGAAGCATTTTAATAAGCCTTTAACACATGCCTACATTATTCACAAAGCTCAGCACTTTTGTCCAGAGGCAATGAATGATTTATTTATTTCATTTTGTCATGAAAAGCACATCTAGAGTTTGCATTAAGACTATTATTGCTGAGAGAATTGGCTTGCTCTTGAGAGTTATATATTACACCGAGTCTGTCATTAACAGCTTCTTTAAATGTAGGATTTGTTTTGAAGTATTTGACATTGATATATTCTCGCACAGGGGATGCTTCCCGCTTGATTTCCTCAGTAGTTAGCTATTTTAGGGGAATCTTTATTAAGTTACTGATAATGTCCCAATAGCTTACCATCAGAGCGCTGGTGCTGTTTAGGCTTGTTCATTTGCGCACATCTCTTACGAAGAATGCATTTAAAACCTTGCTGTGTGGAGATTTATAGGGCTTTCATCTCAAGAACAGAAGCATCAGTGGGGATGCAGCCAGTAAAAACACTACTATAAGCTTTACTTGAATGTAACCGTGCTCAGTTACTCTGTATAAAGTTCAAGTGACTCAGGTAATGGAAGAAGAACTCTTCAGTCTTTGCTAAGCACATCACAATTAAGAAGTCAAGTGTTTTGTGGTATTCATTTCCCCCATTAGAAGGTCCTCCAATGTGGCTTCCCATTTGCCTTAAATTGGTCAGATGGCTTTACTTTTCTGCCAGAAAGAAATGTCCTCTCCACCCATAGTTAATCCTGACTTATTATCCTCCTTTTGAATTAATGTGATTCATTAATCCTTGGATAAAGCCTGTCTGTGGAGAATACATGATTCAGCGGTACTACAGTGCTCGGTCTTATTATTATTTTTCCAGGCACCCTGCAGGGATACCCCATTTACCCAGCATGCTTTTGAGACCATTGTCTTACTGTACTTCAGTCACTGTCACAAGTTAAAATAGACTTTTAAAAACATGCTCTGTTCTTGTGGATGGTCTTTTGTTTACACAGTTATAGACTGTTGACAAGGGACATAATTAAATTGGTTCTTTCAGATGGCCAAATTAATGTAGCCCTTCTAAATGACAGAAGTTGAACATGCTGTGCGTCACACCTGATATAAAATAATTATTGTTGCAGCTAAATAGGAGTGTGGAAACTGAATTAACATAGTCTCGTGAAGCTTGGAAAGTTTTCCATAATCCATTTTGGCCTCTCTTGTGACCCTTAACTAAAAATAGCTACCTGTAGAGGTGTTTTAGAGGTGAAAGCAACAATAGACTCTCAGCTACTTTACTGTACCTGCCTTTATCCCTTTTCCAAGAAAACGAGAAAAGAACGTCCTATAGACACTACTCAGATTTCGTTCTGTATGTAAACACCTTTTCCAGAACTCTGGCAGATTATTGAATGTGTGCACAATCAATATCACACACTCTGTAAGGTCTGCATCATGTAATTTTCACAACTCACCCCTATTATAGAGTTTTTGTTTACAGGCTTTTTTTTAATAAGAAATACATTGTACTATATCCTCACAGCCTCATTTTCATTCCTATCAAAAAGAAAATATGCTCTACCCTGACTAGGTCTACAGTGCATGCTGTTTCACAAGAATCTGTTGAGAATTTTGCGTTAAAGCAACTTTTTGAAACTGTTTAATTGCTTGTTTAATGTGTTTAACAGAAGCTGTAGGACTGTAGCGTAGGTCTGTTGCCTCCTTCCAAAATTTGACAGCATTGCACATGGCAAAACAGAGCAGATGCTCAGACATTTAGGACTTCTGGTTTGCAAAATGCTTAATGAGCTTTCTCATTACTGTGTAACCGCTTTGAGCTAGCTCATTTAGCATACTCTTTTTTTCTTTTTCGCCCCCCTCAACAAATTGATGTTTACTGTGATCTTAATTGCCATGTTTGTGTTGAGGTGTAGGTAAAGATGGAGCTCTGTTGGTTTGGTGAACTGAGATCAAGTGCAATGTGTCCCAGTGCACAACATTTGCTTAATAATCTCCCACTTATTGTTGAGATTGAATAGCGCTATTAACAAAAAGTCAGTCAGCAGTTTATGTTAGGTTCAGCATAAATGTTCATAGCTTATTATAGTCTTACTATCCTCATGACTTCCGGAGGCAACCTGGCATATGACGTGTATTGTTTAACTGTGGCCCCCATTCAGATAATGAAATCAGTCCTCGCGTAAGTTTGTTTAGACAGACTACAATTGCGCAGGTGCTCACCCACACACCACATACCTGCGGTTCATTACAGGTTTCTGGCTGTGTACAGTACGCTGCTGATTCTGATGCCTTAGAGGCGTGTTTGACCCCACCTGGGTCTTTTGTTAGTGGGTGTTGCATTGTAGGGCGTTTTACAGTTGGAGTCAAAGAACTTCAAACGCTCTAGCATCGCTCAGGTATTCATTTTTCCCCAACATGTGCCTCCTACAGCCCTTTCAAGTGACATTGTTTATGAAAGTGATATCGACACGAAAGACAGACCATGGAAAGAAAAAAACCCAGTGAAGAGAAAAGAATAGAGTGTCTCTTTTTGACAGTCAGTGATAATGCCTTCAAACAAACCTTCTGCGTATTTTACCGTTGCAATGTACATCTGTGCCTGTGAAGGTGCCAAGAAAGGTTTCAGAAGAAAAGAAGTGCGAGATAAAAAAGAGGAAATGGAGAAGGCAGATGAAGAGCAATAAAAGAAAGCAGGAAGGATGAAGAACTGTAGAATAGGTGCCTGTTTTGTTATTGCACCTTCCTGCCCAGCTGCTATCAGGTTGGTGAGGTTGTGGCTCCTGCTCCTGGGGGGCAAGTTAGGGCTCCAAGGGCATTTCTGATTGGCTGCCAGGGTGCTGCATGGTGCCTTTGACCTCAAGGCGAAACCCTCGCCTGGGTGTGTCTGGAAAAGAAGCCTGCTGGAGTTGCTGGGGTTTATTTTGGGAAAATGGTGGTGGGAAAATAAGGATTCCCTTGCAGGTGTGGTCTCCTTGGGTTGAGAAGCCGGATTCTATACACAAAGACGCACAAAAGTCATTAAGTAAGACAAGGGTAATCGCTCAAATCATAAAAGAGAGCTCGCTGACAAAATTATCAATCATAAAACCACTTGAAAAAGTAGGTTATCTCGTTTTTCTTCCCCTCAGCATCTTTATAAGTTCTGAGGATTACAGACAAGATAACAAATTGAATGTGAAAGGTAAGTTCAGCAGTGAAAGAACATTACCGGGTAAGCACCGAGAAAGGATCTTCGTTAAAGAACGGCAAAACATTGTGTTCTCCCTCATCGATCTCTCGCTTTTATTCACTGAAACTTGCAGTGAGTCATTAGAAGAAAAACTTGGCAATGTTGAAATGTCTCAGACACATTTATGTTTTTAGTTATTGGTTTCCCTGAAGAGGTGAGAGACTGGCAGAGAAAGTTATAGGGACATTCCCTACATATACACAGTGTACTTGATGTTCTATTTTGTAATGGCATGTTGTCGATTCTATTGCGAATTATTCATTTTCCACATTTTCTCAACCTCATAATCAAAATGTCAAAATTTGATCTTCCAGTAAAATGTCAGACTTCTCTCTGTAGATGTGTGCTGGGCTTCTCCAATCATTGCGTTGACTTAAACTGCCCCTCTACACAATCGACTGCAAGCTTGCATTAATTTTTAAGTGCAACGCCCACATCTCAACATGCAGTCAACAACTGTTGGATAGAACCAAATCCCTGCCTTAATGATTTTTTCCTGATAATTTGGTACACTCCGATGTACAGTATTTTGTGCATAGTATGGAAGAAAAAAATCTGTCGCTATCTCTGTTTCATTGTGCCTTTTGAAAAGATTCTGGTTAATGAATAGCAAACAGACTACAGAAATCACATTTAACTGTTATTAGAGCTAAAATGTAAATCACAGATAATTGTTTTCCATGTCTTTAATTCCCTTGCTTTCATCCTAGTTTGGATGCACTCTGACGTCGACTGTTTGTGTTTGTGGACGCCTAGTTATTTGGATAAGTTGACTTGTGATTGATCAAAGTGACTGTGCTTGCTGATCAGACAGGCTTTGTATTGGTTTTGAGTTTTGTCTGCCTTTGATGCTGCAATTTTGATTTTGACTTTCCTCACCCTTTGATATGTGCCTTGTGATTTCAAAATTTCTTTTCCACAGACCTTTTTCCTTTGCACCTGTTCACTGTGGAATATAGAAAGAAAGACAAAGGAGGAGGGCAACATGCTCATGGACGTTTGCCAACATATATGGTCCTAATTCCTGGTTTGGGGCATCTGTCTGGCCTGGTGGACTCAATGGCCCCTCACCCCCAACGCATTAGATTAATGACCAGATCATTATCTTTTCAGAGAGCAGTAGATATATGCACAAAAATGGGGGCACTCTGTAACGCTGGTTATTGCTCACATACTCAACAAACACTATTTGGTGTGCAGGTCGTGCTCCGCAAGCTCATCGATTAGTGAAAATGTTGTTATGAGTTTACTTGCTCTGTTGCCTCCTCTGGCTATCAGATCGGAGGTAAACATTGTCACCTGCTTGCCTACAAGAAGCTTTCTTCCTTCTGTTGAATTGGAATCGTCTGCTGGGCACACAAATCGGATTACATTTCAGAGGAAAACAACTCGTTCCTCTCTCGATCGCAACTGATTCAACCTCCCACACGAAAGTTGTCAGCCTTGACAGTTGGCTCATAGGAGCCCTTTGCAGTAAATCCACATCTGTGTATCTGCCCCCTAAAAGAAGCCATGCACTCTCACAAACGTGACATACGGCGTGCAATAAAACCCATAAAACCCAGACAAAGGCTCAAGAATGATTAACAAAAGAAACCACTCGCTATGAGCTGTAGATGTTGCGAACACAGGAATCTGTGCGATGAGACGGGCTTGTACAGTATACTGCAGAGCTTTTGCTGCTGGCATCTTAAAGAGTTTGGGTAGATTTGGATTTTGTTAATGGAATTAGAGCAAGCGCAGACTACAGTATGGGTTCTTTCATTTCATAGTGTCATGCCTCTGGTGCTTTCAGTTTTCTGTAATTTGTTTTTCAAGTTGACTTTAGAGGGTCTCCATGTCTTAACATTAAACCAAAGCCTTTATTTATCCATTTTTTTTTCATTCACCCTCTCCTCAGGCTGCAGTTTTGAAGAATTCACCCTGATCTTCCTCGCTGAACTGCAGGGGTTTTTTTAGCTTGAGGACTCAACGTTGGACTGAAGAGTGTTGGGGTACTCTTTGTCTCTCAGTGCTTGTTTGGCATAAGCGTGGCTCAGCATGTCCAACAATGCACTGCTCTTGTCTCCTCTTTTGTCTAGAGGGAACAAGTTTCTTGGTGGCTTTTAAGCAGTTCAGGGCTGAAGCCAAGTATTTCCCCCTTTGGGTGCCTCAGGGTCAGCCCTGTCCGTCGGTTGCCATCTGCTTTTTGGTTTGCTCCAGGCACCGCAGGCCCTGTTGATCTCCTCCTTATCCCCCAAAAACCGTTTCTACCACCCATCCAGCATGAGCCAACAGAAGTTTCCAAAACCACGCTCTTCTTGTACAATATGTGTCCTCACTTAACTGCTCTCTCAGGGCATTGAACTGAAAATGGTAGACCTCTCACTTACATACTTGGTCCCAATGTGGACGAAAAGATCTGTCGTTACTTCCAGTTCATTGCGACTTTTTTCATCAACGTCCTCTTAATTTCTGGTTTACAGAATGGGGAGTTATGTGCACAATGTATTACCAAGGAACCCCTGCTGAATGCTAATAAGATGTTATTTCAAGATAGCACAAAGTTTGAGCAGTGCTGGGTCCAGATATGGCAGAATCAAAGCTAAGATAAGTCAAACAGTAATTATGTATTTTAGGTTCATCCAACGCAGCTTGAATTATTCATGTACATTGGGAAAGAGGCAGTCTCTGCCTATTAATGCTATACATAGCCTGCCTTTAAATGTAAGTCTCTCATGTTGAGCTAGATCTATTTTGATAAATGTCATTTTGTGGACATGGTTTGAAAATACCTCTCCTTTCCCATTCAGCAGAGTGGAGGTGAAGTCTACACGCAGTGCAGGGCTTCACGTGTTACTGCTTGAACATGTGACTGTGAGCTGCAGCTCTGAAATGCATTAGCACTGCTTCTCTCCACACTTGTCAGCAGAGAACCTATGCTCATTCATATTTGATAGGGCGGGTAACCTCAACACTAAATGTTTTTTCCTCACAACACACCCTATTATAGATTCATTATGGTCCAATCAGATGTCAGGCAAAAGATGAGACATTCTTTCCAATCATGCAATGACAGAATAGGCATGCTGGGAATGCAAAATCCTTGGTTCTTCTGGCCTGCATGATTTATCAAGCTGCTAGATAATATTTAATGCTGATATCTAACATCAAATAAGAACTTCTGAAAACTTAGGCTCTTTGAGTCAGTGCTGAAAACAGTTGCTTAACATTTTTGTGCAAACCATGATTCTTTTCTTCAGGATTCTTCTCGTGTTTATTGAAATATAAATCTTTTTTGACATTATAGACATTTTTCCTTATTTCGGGTCAATTTAGTGTGCCCTCACTAAATTAAACGATTATTACGTATCTTTCAAAATAAGAAGCTTATCTTACTTTTGACATCCTGTTGGTATAGTTATATTACCGTGGTGAAAATTACACTGCTAATAGACAATGGTAATTTAATACTCTACAGTGAATAACAACAGTGATACCACCTCCTTGCTTTCATTCTGTTTTTACTGTCCCATCTGTTCCAGTGACTCTGATACTCTGAGACGGTGCTGCTGGACAGCCTGCTGTTGGGGGAATTTCCTTGCTGACAGAGTGCTGTTTATTTGGATTAGGGATAGAGCTGATACAAAAAGACATCAGTTTTCCTCATCTTGGACACAACATCAGTCCTGTTAAAAACTGTACTGTTAGAGATCTGAACAGGAAGTGTGGGACACAACCCCCTGGCTTGGATGAGGATGGGGATGTGTGGGTTAGTTATGAGGGAGCCAAAAGCACATTCCCAGCAGGCTGAACACAGCTGGGGAGCTGAATGCTTGAACAGCAGAGCTTTGAGAGCCAACCAGCCATCAGGCACATGTTGTAATTCCAGCCTTGTGATTTCCCTGCACGTTGACCACTTGTGGCTACATTTCAATATGAATTACATCACTGTAACGATTACTGGAATCGATGCTTGTTCTAAAGTCTGCGTAGATTTATTGTCAGCAACAGTGCTCAAATGAATCTACAGGTTTAAAATTACCATTCTCTAGTCAAGGTAGGGAAGAAGACCCATGAAGCCATACTAAAACATGTAGCAAGAACACCTAAATCTGACTGTAAGAGTTCTGAGATGAGAAAGGATGCCTTACTTTTTTACTCAAACTGTTCTCAGGTGGAAGTATCAGAAGGGCTTTCAGAGTGCGTTCATGCTGAAAAAACAAAGCAAGTGTTATACTGCATTGAAGTCATATCAGAAAGATCATATTTAGAAGCTGAACACACATGAACCTCACCACAATATCTTGAGTGGGGAAATTCTGGACTTTCTTTAAATCGGTTTTGCTACCTTGAAATATCAGTTTCAAAATCATTCTGATGGTACACAGACTTGAAATAAGGTGAGTGGCTGTTTCTTTCCCATGCCATCTTGCACCTAAATGATTTGAACGCATCTGACATTATAATTACGACTTCCCAACTTGTAAAAATGAAATTTCCAGGAGGACTTGAATGCACTACTAGCTCAGATAGCGTGGCCAGATAAGCATCTGAAGTGTAGAAGTGGCACTGGTGATACTACAGGCAGAGACAGCTTGGTTTTTGGGCGGAGGGTGATTCTATCATCCCTCGTGGGTTGGATCGGTCCTTTGATGATGGCAGGTGGGACTGAACACCTTTCTGATCGTGCAGATGAAAGCACGGAGCTCTGTCACTTTCCAGTGTAATGCGATGTAGTGGGAAGCCATGTGGAAAACTCTCACGCTCTTTATTCACACTCTCACGTGGCTCACGTAGTCTTCTCATGTTCTGTCCAAATGGGAACGTGAGCACGTGTTCACCTCAAACACGCAAGATTCATTGTACTGTGAATGTAGCACACATAACATGTAACTTTAAAACCGTTCCACTAGGATTGAATGCATTGGATCTATACAGGCCTTAGGTATCAAGCATGCCAGGCCCGTGTAGGTGAATGCTTCTGAGCTCAACTGTGCCAGATTTATTGGCACCAGTGTGTTCGAAAGGGTGTTCGGCGCACAGTCAATACTGAAGCAATTTTCCCCATTTTCTCACTGATGGGAGAAATTAGATGTCTAGACATGGTTCATGGCTGCAATAATCAACTTGCGCAAACAGTGCAGGAAATCCACCAAGCAGTTACATTTCTGTTTTCACCCTCTGCTAAAACTGAATGGTTCTCATGCTTGTGTAATTCAGAAATTTTTGAGGGTTATTAAAATCTACTTTAAGAAAAAGAAGAAAACACGTGCTGTTAGTTGCTAGGTAACATAACAGCATTGACTGCAACATGTATAGTTGGTTTATTTACAGCGGTTGTGCGGACTTTGGTTGTTCTACTGCTGACCCGAAGGCAGAACTCCAGTTTATACTTGAGTGATTTTGCTGGTTCAGTGGCGAGTGCAAACACCATTTTTGTTTTAAATACTGTGTGAAATAAAAATTCACCTTATCTATCCTAAATGCATGTTTTTGAGCTTGTTGTGAACATTTCATCCATACAAATATTTCAGTGTTTTCTACTTTTTTTTTTAAGTCCTTTAAAAAGTCATAACTCGAACCAAGTTTTTTTTTTTTTTTATTTTTTTTTTTTTCAATAATCTGTTTCAGTCAGATATGGAAGAAATGATTTGTCGCTACATCAATTACTTTGTGAAATGTAGTCAGTTTTTCCGTGGAACGAAAATATTCAAGCTTTTCCATATTTGTTTAAATATGTTTAACAAAAGCCAGTATTAGTGTGTATTCACATTATGATTATAAATAAAACTTATTTTAAGTTTACTTATGCATTTGCATTTTTTTTTATTACAGCTTCAGCATTATTGCCTATGACTGGATTATCTGGAACTTTCATATTCGTTCTAGATTTTTCCTCTTCAATAAACATTCTTAGTTCTTTGTTGAACAAAACATAGTAGAGCATCCCATCAAAGAGCCGTCTGGAAGACCACACAAGTACACAGAGAAGTAAAGTCATTCACACACACAAACAGAGCTCCAATGGAAGAATGGGGGTTTGGCACCAGGGACAGAGGTGGCAGATGGGTGATTTAGCATGCAGGCAGCCTGCAGGGGGACCCTCCATCTCCCCTTCTTCTGCATGCTGATCAGGAGGAGGAGCAGGAGGGCGAAGACTTGGGAACAGAGAGAGAGATGCATAGCAACACACTCAAGAGCTCGACCGCCCCATCTGACTATTTGTCTACTGTCTTCTTTCTTCCTTCAGTCTTCTCGGAGGCTTGCGCTGTTGTTTGCTTTCTCACACAGCTGTTTGATATTTAGGGGTGAGACCCCGCGGGCCCGATCTGTCGCGGCGCTGTGCATAACTCCAGCATGCCTTTCATTCTCTTGGGTTTCTTTAGAGACACTTACAAAGTGTTAACAGAGATGGCTAATTGATGACTGAAGTTCAGTGTTTCTCAGTGTGTTTATGACTAATGATCTTGTGTCCTGTGAACAGTGATGTCCTGCAGGCCGACTAGACAAAAGAACGATGCTTGCCCGCTAACTGGGGATCCATGACAAGACACAAGGCTTCTAAAGCGTGCGCTTGTTATGCCGAGAGAGGAAACCACAGAGCCATGGAATCCTGACCTCCGTCATGTGGCTTCCATTTTCAGACAGGATTCACACACCCGCCTGACCGATGCTGTATTTCCTTCCATTCAACTCTATAGTGGGTTCGTTGTCGCCGACAGCGGGACTTTTTCAGTTTGACCTCCATCACGTTCTTTAGCACAATGCCCTGGACATATCCGAGACCCACTCCCGTTCCTGCTCTGAATGGGTCTCATATGATGTAATGCGTGCAGTGATGTGGCGGTGGTGGGAAGGGAAGTCGGTTTAAGTAATGATTAAAGGTAAGCTATTTGAAAGTGACACTTCGTTAAGGTTAACTTGAATGGAATGCTTGTCCTGTTTAAGGATGGAAAGCATTTCCATTTTATCATTAACCACAACAAGTTGTTGTGATCAAAGTTTTACCCTTTTTTCCATTCGAAATCTTTGCGGCGCTCATCACTCATTATGAAAGCAAGAGCGAACTCCCACAGCGTCTGTTCGGCGATTTCGATGTACATTTCAAAGGTTTCAAAACTCGATTTTTAGCCAAATGAAAAAAGGACCAAAATACTGTTTTGACGCGAATGCAAATGAATGCAAAAGTAAAAAATCCCCCTTTCTGCAGAGCTCTCTCTGTTCTGTTTACCTACTAGCTGAACATTGAGAGATTGAAAGTCCCCTTTTGGTATTCCCCTGCAAAAGGAGAACAAAATCAGATATCCAAACTAACTGTAAGGGTCTCAGCGGGGCACATTTGAGCACTAAAACCGCTCCTTTCAACCGATTAACAGTAAATGAACGACTTCAAGTCACGTTCAGTTGGTTAACCTGCTTTTGGGTGGGAGGAAAATAATGCTTTTAATCTTAAAATATCCTCTGAATGACTAGTTTGTGATAAAAGCATATGCTGGTTACAAAGTTTCTTTTGTAATATTAGCTTTTAGTGAGCTAATAAATGTTAAATTAACAACACAGTTTCACCGAAACCAGGCAGTAAAGAGTGTTAGATTATGTGAGTAATGTTTTCTCAGATCTTAGGAGTGTGGAAAAATTGCCTGTATAAATACGACCCAGCTTGTTAAGGAAAATAGTTTGTTCCGTACCTTTATCTTTGATGTGGTCACCAAGCTCTTTGTGTTGGCGTTAAAAACATCTTTATCAAGGATCGCACACACCGTCTCTATCCGCACAACACCCTGAAACAGGGACTTTGTGTAAAAGAGTGCAAGTAAACACCTTATTGTTCGGTTTAGATAGAGAACTTTCTTGCTAATTAGCCTTTCTGGCACCTCAGTATCTCCAGAGAAAGACTTCTAGATAGGTTAGGATGACACAGTTTTGTCAATGTTTTGATGCAGTCCACAGGTGGGCCTTGGAGGTCTGATTCAGAACACCGACACTGCTGTGACCTTAAAGTGACCTTAACTTTGTTTTACAGTTGTGAAGTCTAAATGTCTTATTCTGTTTCTCAGGAGGATTTTCGAGCTCCTCTGCCCCTAAAATGTTCCCCTACGTGATTCCCACAATAACAAAGCCAGATTGTCTTTACGCCCACATCAATGCATTCCTTTCATTCTTCTCTTGGAGGCCAGGCTAAGATCAGCTGATAGACAGAGAGAGACGGAAAGTGAACGAGAAAAAAAGAAAGGTCATTGAACCTTTCCAGCAGAGGAAGAAGGGGGAAAAAATGCTTGGGAGGCGTGTGCGTGGGTGGTAGATCTGTGTTGGAGGGGGTGTGGGTGTCGAGGGAAGCGGGTGGCGGAGGAAGAGAGGGCTGATTAGAGAGCAACTGGGGGAGAAGAAAGGGGGGAGACGGAAAAGCACTTCCAGAAGGCCTCCAGCCCATGAGCTAATGCTGTAAAAATCTTTCCTTTTTCTGCTGTTTGTAGGACTGAGGTTGGGGGCAGTCTTTGCATCTGAACCTCCCACGGTCATCACCCACACTGTCTCCGTGGGCAGAGGTTTGACTTTCTCTGGTGTATCGCTTCTCGTTCTTTAACAGCATTTCTCTTTTTACTGACTCTGTCTATCCCAGAAGAGAGTTTTATTGCTCAAAGGTTGCTCAGCAGGCTAAATAGGGGCTCAACAATAAGGATTTTTTTTCCTCTGCCCTCCCAGTTGGGCCAGCACTCCAGATTCTACTTGCTCTGCCAATGTTTTCCCTGGTCCAAATCTCAGACACTATGTCTTTTTTAATTATACAATTTTTGGATTTGCTTGATTTTAAAATGTTAACATTTGCAAATATATATATATATATATATATATATATATATATATATAACATTGTTTCATTTATTTATTTATTTATATTTTTTACATTTAAATTAAACAATTATTATTTATTATTTTGCAAGATAGCTAACACTTTTTTGAAAAGTTTGAGCTCAGAAGGTTTTATAAAATAATACTTTTATTCAGCAAGGATGCATTAACTTGATCAAAAGTAACAGAAATGTTACAATAGATTTCTATTTCACATAAATGTTTCTCTTTTGAAATTACTATTTATCAAAGAATCCTGGGGGAAAACAGCATAGTACGGTTATAACATTTCATAATAAAAGGTGTTTGTGCACCAAATCAGCATGATAGAATGATGATGATTTGAAGGATCATGACACTGAAGACTGGATTAATGATGCTGAAAATTCAGCTTGGCATCACTGAAATAAATTACATTTTAAAAATGTTCCCATTTTAAACATTTTACATAGTAATATTGTGAAGTATTATTACAGTTTTTACTGTATGTTTTGATCAAATACTTGCATCCTTCGTAAGTATAAATGACTTATTTCAAAAACATAAAAAAAGTTATGACCCCAACATTTTGAATAGTAATGCACATGCCGAAAATACTATTTATTTTTCGCTGTAAATTTGAACCGATTCTTACTGATGCTATCAAAACTATAACAATTAATTCTTGCAATTTTCAACCAAACCTTATTTGTATGAGCTAGTTTAATAATTTTACCTAAACGGTTTTGAGAGAAACAAAATTAGATATAAATGAGGCAACTGCTGGCATATAAGCAATTATAGAATTATAAAAGCAGTGGGATTGCATATACCTCAGATAATGTGGTCCTGGAATAATTTAATGAGAAATATTCGAGTTCATGTTGAAATTTTGATTGCAGATATCAGTGTCTCGTATATGAGTGCAGTTTGTGGCATTGAGATCTTTTTCTCAGGAGAACAATCTAAGAAGCAGGAGACCTAAGCAGAAGTCTCCATTTGCTCTAGATTTTACCTCGTTAGGAAAAACAATCTCTATTAAAATGAGATTTGTATTTTTTTTCCTATGAAAAGTTTCTCTATCCTTCTCTCATTTTTTTTTTTTTTTTTTTACCTCTTACAGAGATTATGTCCGTGGAACAGTCAGACGGACTCTCTTTTTTGTCTGTACACTCCTTTCTGGAAGTGTGGCGGTGAGCTCAGATGAAAGAATGTAACCCTGCCGGGGTTGGTGGTTGGAGGGGGGGGAACTTTCCTCTCGGCTACAGCAGAGTCCTGCACTCTCTCTGAACTTTCTCTCTATTTTCATGTGGCAGCTACAGCCACTGTCCTTTGTGAAACCCGGCATCAATTTTAGCCCTGTGCCCACAGTTTTATCACCTTCAGTTTGTTCCTGTACAAACAATGATTACCACCACTGTTGCCAAGCAGAATTCAAATTATGCCCATACGCTAATGCACCAACCAGATGCCAACATGCGGCAGACTTGTTAAGGTCTTCGTACCTTCCGGTTGAAGCTAAATGGCCCCAGCTTATGCAATCTGTCTACTCGTCAGATCATATCGAACCCATTTGTGTAATCCCCTTTTTTTTTAGACAGCAGGAGGCTGAATTTCATTGGTTAATCAGAGTTCAAGCAGGTCATTGCACTTATATAAATCTCTAGGAAATGAAAATGGCACATATTAAGCTGTCTAGAACACACATTATGTAATGCTCCTGCAGAATCTGTGTGCATGAAATATGTGTTTCTGCGCACACTTGTTTGCATCATGACAATTGTACAAAAACTGTTTTTTTAATTTTTTTATTGGCAACTGTGGTTCCATAATGAACTTTTAACATAACTGTTAACAAAATGTTCTTTAGTAAAAAAGTAAATAAAGTAGATTATTCAAATGTGCTTCAAATTAAGAAAAATATGAACTCTTTATTGAAAGCTTCTTTGGGGATTAAAAAATGGTTCTTCTACGGCAAGATAACACTATTTGGAATTTTTATTTTTAAGAGCGTACGATGTAATCAGCGGGGTTTTTGAGAACAAAGAGGTGTAACTGGAACAGAAAGAGTTAACATTTTTTAAATGCATGACCGATGATTCATTTGTGATACAAAAATAAACACAAGCCTTCAAAAAATGTGTCCCTGTGCTCTGAGGCCATGAAGGGATGTTTCCCTTCATTTGCACAGACTGACTCATACAGATGCGTGGGGCTGAACCAGGGGCGATAGTATAGGTCCTTTTGAAGCTGTAAATAAGGACAGAAAAAACAGATGTTTTGTGTTCAGCACGAGCCAGTGTTTTGTGTGGTTGTATGGTATGTGCACTGAGGTATCAAAATTACTCACTTTTGTCAAATGTGTCGTGTTACACCTATAAAGTTCGCCAACCTGTGGTTGACGTGCCTACATGCTGATGTTTGGAGAATGAGTTTCCCCTTCGAACTCGGGTGTTACTTGCACATTTAAATATGAAAGATGCATTCAGAGGCTGTTCTGATTATATCAAAAAGCAGAAGTGCAGACAATGCTCTGCCTCTGGAAATGCAGATGCTGCAGAAATACAAAGACGTGAGTTTGATGTCATCACAGAGTGAAGGTCATCAACAGAGCACATGACTTTTTCCTGGGTGGATGAGGAAAATGTTTACAACTTCTCAATCAGAATTGTATTGATTATTGTGACTGGGAAATGTATATGTAATAATAGCTATTTATTTAGTCATGATACAAGACACAGGTTTTTAAGATTCTTTTTATTCATTGTGTATAAAATGTAATTTATATAATAAAGATGGGAACTCATGATCTATAATACATCAAAATATAAACTTGATCAAATGGTTTGCTTTGAACTCAAAGCATTTTAGCTACTATATATATACTGTTTGAATTTTTATTTATGTTTTCATTTAGTTAAGTTTTACTAATTTTATTTTAGTTTTTGCCATTTTTATTTTTTAATTATGTCTGTATAGTTCTTATTCATTTCTTTATATATATATTTTTATATAGTTCTTATTAATTTTTTATAAGATAAAATAAATGTAAATAAATTTTAAGTCATCTGAGCTGTGAAATCAAAGATATTTATTTATTCGTTTATATTTGTATTTATTTATTGCTCTGCTGACAGTGTACTACATTGAATTATTTGTTGTTCTATGATAGTTTTAAAGCAAAGTTTTATAGGAGCTTTAAAGTGGTTCTTCAATCCCATAATATATTCTTGGTTTATTGTGCTGTATAATTACATTCCACAGAAAGAAACAGTAACGTCATATATGACATATATCTAAATATACATGCTCTGTGCTCTATAGAGGTATGCATGTCAGGGAACTTTTGCTTTCATTCTTTTTTTGGGTTTAGCGGTTCAGCATCCCTTTTATCTGGCATTTAATTAGAACTGTAGGCTGTTGTACGAAGAAAAGCCTTTCCAAGTACTAGCTGAGGTCGGCTTCCTGCCTCAGTCAGCTGAGACGTGTCTCTTTAAAACCTTCGGTCACTTGCCTTTAAAGCCACAGTGAAGCAGTTCTTGAGAAACTCAAATATAATCCTGTTGCGTTTAACAGGAAATCATTACCTCAGCTGTGCAATTGAGTTTTGCTCTATGACAGACAACGTGAGTTTTGTTTCAGGGTTTAATTGTTGTTTATTGAAAGGTCATTTGAATGAAACGACTCACCATTGATGAAGTTTGAGCATGCAGAAGTAAGAATGTCTGCGTCAGCTTAGTGAAAGAGAAATTTGGGACATAGGGAAGTTGGGGTGGCAGTGTGCGTGAGGGGGCGTGTGCGTGCGCCAATTTGTGCGTATGACATCATGTACCAATAAAAAGTGGAACTTGACAAAGGGAGGATTAACTGTGAAGATGTAATGATTTCAAATGTTGATTTGTGTTTGTGTGCATGCATTTATTTCTTTTTTTGTGTGTGTGAATGATTTTTTTTTTTTTTTTTTGGCGGGCATGTGTGAGTTCCTCAGTCTATGCTTGCACACATGTGATAAAGTCTTCCATTGTTATAGTGTTAAACCAAACCCTGAAGAACTCATCAGATGTTCTTCAGAAATGATTACGCCATACCACCAGAGTTCTCACATGGCTGGTTTATTGTTGAGCTGCTCATGCACACATTGCCAAAGCTGAAATGCATTTGTTTAAAGATTTTAGCAGTTAAAATAAAGCCTCGATGCAGTTTTTTTAAGAAATAAAGAAATAACTATAATCTAGTTTTTATTTTTGTTTTGTTTTTAATATTTTTTATTTTATTTAATTTTTAATTTTTATTTTTTTGAAATGTAGCATTGTCAAGTCAAATCTGTCAAGTCAAATTAGACCTGTCAGTACATAAATATGCTTTATTTTATTGCAGGAATTCCCAAAACAAGCTTTTTATGACTTTCTCAGATTATATCTTCATGAATGTTCTTGACTCTAAAGTAAACTGACATATAGTGAAGAGATCATCAAAGCAAAGTGTGAAAGGTCTTGAAATGTCATTTAGCACTTAGTCGTTTTTAGAGAGAATATTTTATACAACCCTGAGCTCTTGACTCTAAGAATACCGGTTGTGGTGAGACACATTCTAAGAACTAGGCTGAGGTTTCCAGTGATACAACATTCAGTAGATTAAAAAAAAAGAAATCAACAGCAAACTCAGAGAGCATGTAGTAGTGCCAAGGAGAAGCCAGTGTCAAAATCAACCTCAGACTTTAAAAACAATCCCAGGAGGTTTGTGCAGTTCATTTTTCATTCAAAAAGGCAAAGAAATTTTCAAAAGGCAATCTTTGTACATTTGAGAATCTTTTTGAATACTCAACATTGCAATTGTTATTTTCATTAGCCAAATACAGGTGTTTTAAATGCCTGGGGCCATTTTTTTAAACTTAAGTTTGGTTGTAATATCTCAAGTGTGTGTGTGTGTGTGTGTGTGTGTGTGTATACAGCATTCATATTTGGAACTACACCACTGACTGGAGAATGGGTGCTTCTGTGTGCCCACACGTGACCTTGTTTCTCTCCATCTGCTTAGAATTACTCGCAGGGCTGTATTATTAAACTCTACAGTGTTGCAATAATTGTGTCGCAATGGCAGGTCCACAGGGACATGGATGCTGATGCCTCGCAGCTTTCTTTGGAGTAGTAAGCATTGTGTTTATCCAAAAAAATCAGCCCAACTAATTTTTTGTAAACTTTAATATCTCACCAACATCACACAGCTTTCTTCTCAGAACCTTTTTCACAATGTTTGTGTTCTAAACTCTCCAGTGCTTCCGGTGTGATTTGTTTTCCTTCCAAAGAATTATAAGTGAATGCATACCTTCAGAATTCCGCAGAAATTTCTGCAGAGTTGGAACGCCCATAAATCATAAACAATTTTTGCCCCACGCATGCTCATTCATTAAAAAAAACGCTAATTTCATTGTGCTTTCAGTTATTTAAAACAATATAGTGCNAAAAAAAACGCTAATTTCATTGTGCTTTCAGTTATTTAAAAGAATATAGTTTTTTCAGCTCTGTTCAAAACATGTTCTACAGATATTCTCCTCAAAATCCGTGCAGAAAATGTCTGTAGATTCCATCTGGGCCTATAGATATTAAAAAGGTTGAAAACTTTTAGATCTTAAAGCACACAGAAAGTGGCTCCCTTCACAGATCCACCTCTGCTTTATATTAGTTAAGTGTACCTTAAAATATGCTTTGCTTGTAAAGATGCAGAATATTATTTTTTTTCGTTTCATATTCAGTGACATAATATATTTAATGGAAGTGTATTATTGCTAGCCAATGACTGTTGAGCTTGTTTAAGGTTACGTCATGACGTAAGTTACGTGAGGGATGAGGAACATCGCACATGGCAAGAAGAGGCAGCATGCGAATTCAGTGTGCGTGAAAAAGTGCGTCGTCATGTCGAAGACTGTGTTTATTCTTTGTAATCCAAGGCCTAAAGTGTAACGGAACAACACTTGTTTTATTTTTTTTCTCGCTTAAAGTGTTTTTCATTTCCCTGCTATTTTATTTGTGATGGTTTGAGTCATTCTGTGCGTGCTGATAGCGTGGTGGCCGGAGACATTCACCTTGTGACTGCGTTGATGAAGTTTGTGGTTTACCTGTGAAATCTTTTGGAACTGGACAGATTGTGTGTTTCATCATTGGGCTCAGATCGACTGGACTCGTAACCAGATTTGATCAAGTTTGGACACAGTGAGTTTGGGCCATGAGTGATCTCAAAATTGCCTCATTATCATCAGATGGACGTAAGTGAAGACTGCGAATGTGCACCAATGAAGGTTAAGACAAAATTGAAATGAACCCCTAGGTTTATTAAAAGGGTTACGTAGGCAATC
>SCHK01381486.1:11092-22608 GCA_004124795.1 Poropuntius huangchuchieni | reverse complement strand
TATATATGCACATCACTCTTTTTTAAGATTGCTCACTTTAAACTGAAAACAAATGATTTGATTCTTCTCTTTGGAGCAAATCCCTTTTTTGTATGTACTGTACACTGACACAAATGTCAGCAAAGACTCTGTGCTGCTGGGTATTGTTATTATTGCCTTGAATCTCACACTCAGACAAAACACTGCAGCAGTGTGTTCCAGTTACATTTTACATTAAGTGCTCAGCCAGGGATTTTATGGATATTAACTGAATGTTAATAAGAATTTGTTTAGTCTTCCAGCGAATTAATGGCCTGGGCGAAAAAGTACAGGCAAATTAATTTGCATTCTATTTAACAGAAACGGAATTAAATATTTAAATGTAATGTGCAGTTAAATGTTTTTTTTTTTTTTTTTTAAATACAACATGCTGTATAATAAACCAGTTTCTTATCACTCAGGATAACAGACTCTACAAAAGCTTGTTGAAATTTACCATGCCAGCTTTTCTATGCATGTCCGGAAGGGTTCATAACAAATCTTTGAACCCAACATAGTGGCTCAGTATGAGTTGACCTTCTGCATGGATGATTTAGAGAGATCTTCTTGCTGACCCTCTTGTCCCACCATTGATCTTTAGACACTAGTGAACAGACTAAAGAATTTCTAATTTCTAAGGGAGAACCTTCTGGTGAAATGTCAGAGGTGTTGTCTAGGAATGTTGACAAATATAGGTGTGAATGACCTTTCCATGACCCAGAACTCTCGTCTAAATTGCTAACTAAATGCATATGTGAACGTTTTTTTTGTGTATTACTAAATTTAAAAAATAATCTTTTAAAAGAGATATAGCTGCATCATTATAAATTCGGAATTTAAAAAAAAAACATTTTACTGCTAGTTAAGATAATTTTGGCTAGATTCTGAGTAAGAGGGGTTAGTAGTTGCAGCTCCAAAGGTCAAAACTGCAGTTGTCTAATTGCTTAGGTGTAAAACTCAGTCTAATTACAGTAGTTTATTGACCTGTCTAGAAAGGCAACATAGATTAAGTGTGTGGTCTGAGATCTTTCCTGTTATTATTCCTCAGGTAATGACAGAGAGATTTCTTATAGGATTTATGCAGAATATAGGGTGGACATGTCTCCTTAAACTTTGTGGCCATCATAAAGAGGTTTAAAACTTGCACTCTTTCATTTGGCCCACACACACATCAGATCGATGAGCATCTAAACTCCCTTTAAGTTCATTTACCCCATGTTTTGAGAGCAGTTGTTCATTTTCACAGGAATCGCGTTGAGTGGTTGATTGCTGGGTTCCAGAAAGCCATCAGTTTAAGATGTATTCTTGCATTTAAAAAATGGGAATAAAGTTTGGAATTACAAGGATTTGACAAATAATATGGCAGAACATTTGGGATTAAATGTCTTGCTGATTTTGTGGACATTGTGAAACAATTTGGAGCTCATGTAGTGTAGGCTTGGTGGGGTATAAAAGTCACATCCAGAGTAAACACACAGCTGTAGGTTGTGTAAAGTTTAATTTCTCTTTCGGTTCCAATTGGTATATGTACTTCTTAATGTAAAATCGTAATGTCACACTTTGTGCTTAGATTGTTACTGCTACCCTTTTTTAACGTTGTCTACATTACTAGATGCCTTGAAGACATGGATTTTAGGCTTTCTTGATCCAGTTGCACTGTGATGTGGAAGATATATATATACAGTACATTTACATTTAGTCATTTTGCAGACACTTTTATCCAAAGCGACTTACAATTGGGGACAGTACTTTTGTCTTTCTCTTGTTCTGTGACACCTTTGGGTGTCTGCAACACATTGATTTGAAGCCACTGTGTTATATAGTAGATTTTGTTAAAAGTCTGTGCAATATTAAATGTTACCCAATTCCAGGCCAATGTTTCTCTGTAACAAATCATTGAAATTGGCCGTTGAAATTGGTTGTTGAGATTTCTTTCCTCTTGTAAAATTGTGGAACCTTGCCCTAAAGCGAGTGAGGCTGGTGAAAGAAATAAGGTGTAGCATTGGCAGTTTTGGTTGATATAGTTATTCATGATGAAGAGTTTTTATGGTGTTATTTCCACATGGAAGTATCCAGCAATGGAACACTGTGGTAATAATATTAAATAAGACTGAAAATTAGGGAACATTTTTAAGTTATTAAGTACTAGTACACATGCCAGAGCAATTAAAAAAACTATTTGTGTTAGAGGCCCCCAGCGTCTTCCTGTCCTGTGGATTTGCATGCATTATAGTTTCTCTGCTGTAGAGTTTGTGAAGCACCGAATATCATAGGACTCATTTAAGAAGAACCCATTTCCTCGTGGTAAGAGGTTGAATGGTTTACCATTCTGTGATGGATGTGAATGCCCTCCAGTTATTCAGAAACCTCATTTTCCAACCACTGCGACATGCCGGCACGTTCTGCTTTTTTGCTTTATCCCAAGTAGGAGTTGGAGTCATCTCTGTGGGATTGTTTCTTTGTATGATGAGCTATTGATCAGAGGGCAAAAAAGCTTCTATGAGGCTTCTATGTTATAAGAATAGTTTTTTTTTCTTGTAGAGAACTGTTTTGAGTAGCTGAAATGGTACAAGTTTGTGTGACTTTATAGGGTTTTTTTTCCTTTTTGATATGGAGAATTATTAAAATGTGCTGCATGTTTGCAGTCCCATGTGTCACAGGGTTTTCAATCCTGTGCTTCTTGTACCAGAAATTGAAATTGAGGCTGCAGGACATACTAAATTTAGGCATGGTAAATTCATTTAGCATGAAATGAATAAAACTTTTGAACAATGGCCCCAAACATTTAAAAATATATAAATATATTAGAAATGCAGTAAAATAATAATAATAAAAAAACTGTTTTTCTAGTTTAAGATATTATAAAATATCATTTTATAATATTAAATAATATTTTTTATAATCCTGTGGTGGCAAAGCTAAATTTTCTAAAGGATCAGAGTTACATGATCCTTCAGAAATCATTCTAATATAATAAGTATTTAATAAAATTATATATATATATATATATATATATATATATATATATATTTGTTTTTTTTTTTGTAAACTGAGAGTTCAAAATAACAGCATTTATTAGACAGAAATATTTTGTAACATTATACTTGCTTTTTCGTTTTTTTTATCAATCTAATGCATTCCTGCTGAATAAAAGATAAAAGTATTAATATCTTTAAAAAATATATCATAGTGACCCCAGACATTTGAATGGCAGTGTATGTGTTCAAATATAATGGAATTCATTTTTTGTAAGGCAAATTTTTTTTAAATGTGAAGTTGCCTTGTTTAGAGTGTACTGAAGCTTTCAATTTAACACCAGACCTCTTGAAGATGCATTTGAGCTATACATCCCTTTATAGTCCTAAAAGGATTTGAGGAATCTCCCACTCAAGGGAGCGTCAAGGCACCTGACACAGTGACTCTCACATATTGTACAAATACACTGTTCTGACCTCAAGGTTAACAATGCACATTTACCAGGTTTTAGTGTCAGCTCTTATAAAGGGGGTAATAAAGTATATCACACAGAGAAAAACAGGTGTTGTACACACAAACAATGTTGTAATAATTATTTGCATTTTTATGTACTCTTAAACCTGTGGTCTTCAGTCTCAGAGGCCAAAAAATTCACAGTCCAGATGTTTTATTTTAGGTTGGCTGTTGATCCAGATGTGTTAGTTTGGGTCCGTGCCATTTTTTTTTTTTTTCGGAGGTTGTTTTAATTTCCAGTCACCTTGGCAAGAAGCTTGTGCTCATTGGTTTTGGTGGATTCTAAAAAGACATTGAAAACATCTTCATTTTTAATTTAAGCGGTGTTTAGCAAAACATAAATCTTGCATAACAAGCAATCCGTAATAACATGTGTTAGAGGTTGTAAGGTCTTAGCTATCTGCACCATTATTTGTCAGTGATAAGAATATTTTGATAATGTTATGAAAGCATTTTCACCTGTTTTGCAAAGATAAGACTATGCTTAACAAATCACATAATGCTTGATGTCTGCTGTTTTAAGATTATATACGAATGCATGAGGCTTGGGTTTAGTGTCATTGTGCGATTATTGTTTCATTTTGATTATTTTTTCCATGGAAAAGCTCATGAAAGCACAATTCATTTGGATGAAATTGGTAAACATGAAAGCTAAGTTAACTTAAATGTTCAGAATTTATGGCTGGAAGATATTAAAGGAATATTTTACCCCAAAATGAACATTCCGCAATTTATTTATTCAACTTACGAGTCATATGAATTGGACTGAAATATATTGTTTACAAACTAGACTAGTCCAGTTCCCAGAAAGCAGAATGATCAGTGAATGACGACTTAAATACAGTTCTTTCAGTCCCAGGTGCACTTGTTGAATAGATTACTTTTAGGGTCCTTTCATTGTAACTGCATGGAAAAACCCCAGTATTATTACAAATTTCTCTTTTTGTGTACAATGGAAGAAAAACGTCATACACTAATGAATTCATTTCTGGACAAACTTTAATCTCTTTAAACCTAGTGTGCAGGGGAAAAAAATCCTCCTCATATGAAGTTTAGTACTAAGTCAAGCTCCAGACTCTGGTCTGCCTGTACTGTTTCTCTGAAATGAAGTGAAGTAGGGAAGTCACAGCACAAAGTCTTTGGCCTGACCGTAAAGAGATCTTTTAATAGTTTGGGAATGATTTGAAGATGCCAGAGTGTGTTTAATAAGAGCTTGTGAAACACTATGCAGCGTGCTATGATTTTCTCAAGAAGAGAAAAGAACTCTCTTTTGCAGGCTCTCTTGCAGTGCAGAACACTATTGCAGCATTTTATAACTCTGTGTGGTGTCATATTTAAAAAAGGCCCTGTCCAATAGGTCACTGTGCTGACGCTTCTACATTTAATTTTAGTGCCTTATTATTTTATCAGCTGCAATAAGTCCAACAACTCCTGTGGGAAAGCAGAATCTCAGCCTGAACAGACTTTAAGTGTTATTAAGTTAAATAAATAAGCCTGTGGGCAATTTTGTCCTCCTTGAAACTGTGGGAAAGTAACCTTTAGGGACACAAACTCAGACGTTCTTCAGTTCATTAATCTCGACTTGTCATGTTGCTCATTTTCTTTTTAGCAAAACTGTTGATGTTTGGTTCCGGATGCAAACTCATAAATAATTATGTGTAACAGGACATTTTAAATTCAGATTTATCTTTCCGTCTAATGTGGATAGAACCCAGAACTGTTTGTAGATGTGAATACCAGACATACAGGTAGGACTCGTGGCCTTAAAAAGCTGTTAAATTTTATGGGACATTATTAAAGCATTTATGTTTCCTGTAAGTGCATTTAGTCTTGGAGTTTTATAACGTGAAAGGCATTGAGAGGTTGCACATCACTCAAGTACTTCAAAAAGGGTGACATGCAAAATTTCTGAATAAATTGTATCTCAGGATAGTAATCAAATTTAACAAGGACACACAAGCCTGACAGGCATTTCGGCAAAAATAAACTTTAAAAAAAAAAAACTCTCAATTTGTACATAGAATTCTGACATGTGGGAGTTTGTCATCATTAAAACTTATTTTTGCTCGCATCTCCATGGCATCAAAATTTTAGAGAAATGTGAACATCATGGACCACCTTGCCATGCTAGCAGTGATTGGATAATATGACTGCATATGCAAACTCTTTAGCTGTTATTTGATGTTTACAATGGTTTTAAAGATTTTTGTGCTGCTCTACTGTGATTATGAAATCTTTTTATATGCAGTGCACCTTGCCCATGGTATGTTGTTTGAATAGACCTTTTCTTTGAATATTCATACTCATTAGACACATAAACACAGCTGTTCAAGATGATTCGGATGCTTTGCTTAGGGGAAATTGGCAGTAATCATCGCACTATAGCAGAGATTCAATGGACACCGTGGGTGCAGCACACCCACAGTCAACAGAGTAGGCTTTGGAATATATTGTTGATGTATTTGTTTGGAAAAAAGCTTTACCTAAATAAACATGTCAAGAACAATTCATGCTGTTTTTCAAATTTTCTGTTTGATTATAGGATTTGTCCACTTTGCACCTAACCTGAGCCTTCTCACTTGTACCCACATGCCAAAAGGGAAAGTGCCTGATTGAATCAGATGTAAAATGGGGTGGGGAAAATCTAGTTGAATTATTAAACCCCTTAAAGAACAAACCATGAATGATCACCATTGTGTCCTTAAAAAGTCATTAAACGTATTCTCGTAGCTTTATTTATTACGGTTTGGGAACGACATGAGGGTGCGTAATTAATGACAGAATTTTCATTTTTGGGTGGACTATCCCTTTAACGTTGCATTTACCTCAGAAAACTTGTTCACACACACACACACACACACATTATTTATTTATTTATTATTATTATTACCATTTTTTTTAAATCTCTGTAGGAGACAGAGTTTATAGAATTTCTAGCTGTTTTGAGTATGATGTATTTTTTTTGTTTTCCACTAAATTGTCAAATCTTGCGTATTGTACTGTTTTACATGAACCTTACATTAATCTTCTGTTGAAACTGGGTCCGATGAGACATGTGAATCACATTAACAGTGATTTGTGTACAGTTGTCCCATAAGACACTGTTATATTTTACATGCTTGTAGAAAATGCAGCCCACATTCATCTATAAAATATACCAAATCTGCCTAATCCATAAATCATAGTCACACAAGCCATTTTTAATAATGCTGTAACTTTGCCTTTTATATCATTTCCAAGGCTCTCTGAATTAACTTTCCTTAAGAGTCTCTGTGTGGTCAGACGCAACTAATACTATTTTCATATGGGATGTTAGTGCAGTTTTGGCCTTTGTTGTAGAGTAGAAATCATCTTGTGGCACAATGAGCCATTTACGTTTTTTGATGTAGCCTTTTAAGCATGTCAGCTGTTTCATAGCCAAAGTTACGCCAAAACGCAACAATTCCTGCACGGTAATTGATGGAAAAATGGAGCATGGCTGTAATTTATCTGTCCTTTTTACTTTGACTGCAGAGGGCTTATTCCATTAGCATTGTGTGTGTGTGTGTGTGTGTGTGTGTGTGTTTCACTGTTATGTAAGCTTGGGTAATTTGACTCTTCTGGCCGTCTGGATGCCGGGTCGAGGAACTGTCTGTGACTCCCACAAATATAGACGGGCAGCCCCCTCTGACCCACAGACATTCAAATGCAGCTGATTTGCACCACGTTTTATTGAAGGAGGAAGGCCAGTACCATCTACGCATACTTTGATCATTGTATTTATTCCTTTCTAGCAGTCATTTTTCATCTAAAAGCCCTCAGCCGTGTCTGGACTGCTCATAATGAGAGCGATGCAAACCTCATACTAGCACTTGAGGTCTGACGATGATGGTCTGGGATTATAATTCTCTGATTTCAGGAGCTGAAATGGCTTTGCACTTTGCACAGGCTTTAAGGAAAAGGGTGGTGGGTTCAGAGAGACGAATGTCTCATGCAATACGCTCCTCTTACTGGAAAAGAGGAAAGTTTGGCTGCCATCGGCGGTTGGGTGGAGAGGAGTCTATTGTTGCTGCTAGTGGCCCGCATAGAGCGGAGGAGAGGGAGTTGGAAAGAACGGATGGTGTGTTTGTCCAGCTGATTCTTCGTTTTTCATCCGCGTCCCCCCATCTCGTTCCAGCCAAGCACTTTTCCATCCCTCAGAGCACACGCACACCCTTGCACACTCCCACACAACGCTCTCACAGATTTTAGGCTCTCTGTTTTATTGTTAGTGGATTGTGTCCCCACAATGACGTTTGAAGCAAGTCAATGTTTACAGAACTTTAATTTTTCACTGCATGCTCTGGGCACATTTCCATTTGCCAACTCGGTAAATATCACAGGCGGTTCATAAAGGTGGAACTTAAATCTGCCCTTCCTTTCAAAGACCAGGTGCCCAGTGCTGTGAATAATAATCAGTTGAGACCATGTGGGAGGGATTTTTCATACTTTCACAATACTTGCATATTCTTTGTCTCTCCTCTCCTCTCCTCTCCTCCATACACTTCTTTCCACTCAGATGAACTTTCTGTCCTGTAATTATCTCATAGATCAGGATTAGGAAGGAGTCTGTGTCAAGAAACCAGTAACCACATGCTGAAAGTATTGTATTGCCAGTGTTATTTGGGGCCAGAAATTGGTCAAATCCAGCCACATAATTTAAACTAATGTCCCATTCGCTGTCCTTTATCATCATGTTTCTTTTTCTATATTTATTTAAAACAACTATATTTATTTATTTTTTCATGTAAATATGATTTTTGTTTGTATAAATTTTAAACTTTTTTATCAGTCTTCTATGAAAAAAAATTGGACGTTTATTAAAATAAGGCATTCAATAACTGGCTAATAATCTCTTCATTGACGTTAAAGTGAAATTACTGAACCTAAATATCCTGATAAAAAATGCTTATTTAAAAGAAAAAATCTCAGACAGACTTAAAAGTTTTCGCATCTGACGTCTACATCTTTGAAATTATTTTGAATGTAGGATTTCCCTTAGGAAATCTAAAAGAGCTGAACTGTTTTGGGCAGATAACTGATAAGGATGATGGGAATACATAGGAATAATTTTGCAATTAAAATTCATGTGTGAATAAATGAATTTGATTAGACAGATCCCATGCTGCAGAAATGTCACAGTATGCCTGGATGTTTGTTACATGACACATTGATGCATGAAGAATTTATAACTTTAGTAAACTTAACAATGGTTTAGTTTCAGATTCGAAGTAAAAGCATTTAAAACAGATTTGTAGGTTTATCATTTAATCATTTCTCACTTTACAAGCGTGCTGCAGGCAAATGTTAGATTTGCATGATGTGCACAGAGATATACTGTAGTTAAACAGTTACATATGAGTACAATCTACAAATTCATAATTTTGTATCTATACAATTCTGAACTAAATTCTGAAATTCTGGTGTTTTGTATTTGTGGATACATTTCAGAGAAGATAAACATATTACCACCTCTTTCCCAGCCATTTGTTAGTCTTGCAGAAATTGGCAAATGATTGTGATAAAGTGAAAATTACCTTTCAGAGCCAATTGAATTTGGCTTCTTTGTAGCTTCTATGAAGGTCATCTTTGCTTTAATGTATCATGACCCTTCATTCTCTCCCTCCGCTGATTAATCATTTTTAGCTCTTATATCAGAGCATTTGTCTTTCTCCCAGCTGTATTTTTTTCAAGTGACTTTTAGAAGAACAAGTTAATTGCTGCACAATAGAGCTGGCTGAATATTAAAGGCATAGTTCACCCAACAATAAAAATTTGATGTTTATCTGCGTACCCCCAGGGCATCCAAGATGTAGGTGACTTTGTTCCTTCAGTAGAACACAAATGAAGATTTTTAACTCAAACCTTTGCAGTCTGTCAGTCATATAATGGGACCGCTTAGACAGTCAAAAAAACCAAAAAAACATATACAGACAAAACCAAATTAAACCCTACGGCTCGTGACAATACATTGAGGTCTTAAGACACGAAACTATCGGTCTGTGCAAGAAACTGAACAGTATTTATATCATTTTTTACCTCTGATCCACCGCAATGTCCAACTGTCCTGAGTGCGTTCACAACAGCCGGCACGTGACGGTGTAAACAATGAGTGACGTATATGCGTGACAGATCTGCTATGGCAGAGCACGTTGACTCGTCACGCACCGGCTGTTTTTTTGTTTTTTTTCGCTTGCTATGCTTACTGCTTTTCATTGCAGTTTCAGGTTCAACCCACATTGAATATGGCTGTCAAGTGGACATTCATGCACTCAACAAAAATGCTCAGTGCTTCAAAAACATGAGTTTGAGCCATCTATCAGTGGGTACCAAGCTGATGTCAGACATAATGTGGGGGACGTTTTCCAGGCTGTCTGTGTATGGTCCAAAACTGTTAAAAGATCTGTTGTGGTTTTCCCCTCATCATGCATAAGATGATTCACTTTGGAAGAGAACATCATAGAGAAGTCAAAACCTGGGAGATTTTAGTTTTAAGTGCTTTTGAGAGGGAAACAGGTTTCCAAGGCATCATAACATAATTTGCAATGATGTTAAACAAACTTAAGACATAACTAAGCAAAATTTTGATGACAACTATTCTTATGTCCTAGTAGAATTGGAATCATACGTTGGAAAAAAGGGGGAAGATATGAATTAAATTACTTGTAACCACTCCTTTAGATGCCATCTCAATGCTTATGACCAACAGCTGAACCACATGCACAGAACTATAGGATATCATAGGCAGCAAAGAGCGTATATTTAAAATTCTTTTAACTGTCCTTTAACTTTTGGATTTGAGGAAGGTAATGGTCACCAATTGTGAGGCCTTCAATGGATACATTCAAGTCAGGTTTTCACAATACTGCAGCACATATTAATGATCAAATCTGCATTGTCCATTTAATCTATTATACTTTAATGTTTGCTTACTGAAGCTTAAGCAGATATTTCATAATGTTGCTTGAAGATGAATGGCTTCTGTGTCAGAAGAGCATGCAGTGTGAATTATGTTTGTGTTTCGAGCATGATCCCTGCTCCCAGGCGTGTGCTTTTCATTTGACCATGGGTCAGCTACTGAGGAAGAGCTCTTATGTGCCTTTCCGCTGCACTGGAATTTAGCAACATCTTGTTGATGTCTAAACTTTATTCCTGGAGTCATATGATTTATACCAATCTTCAGATTTCCTGTCATTGCCTGAGGTCTTCCTGTCAAAAGATGGTCTCCATTTGTGTCTTCTTTAAGCAGAATTCTTGGACTCTTATCTAGTCCACCTGGTGAAGTCTAATTTCAAGATTCTTCCAGATGTAAGAATGATTTGTTTTTTATGGATTCTGTGAACTCAGGCTGACTGAGAAATTGGAAGTTTTCCATGAAGCCGTGGGTGGAAGGAAGAAAGATCTACAGTAGGTGTATGTCCTCAAGATACCTTTGAATTCAAGATGAAGGATGTCCCAGGAGTCCTGCTCAACCAGCTATGCTCAGTGGATAGAGACCAGAAAATAAAAACTGAAGAAGAAAAAGAGTGGTTAAGAGTGAGAATTTGACCGACAGCGAGAATCTTCGAAAGTCCAAGAACATGTGAAATACCACTGTTTTTAGCTACTGCATCTTCTGACACTAAAGTCTGTGTAAAACAAAAGTAAGCAACATTGTTATTTGCATATTTATTCATCCAGTAATTTACGACGGTTCACACCTCTTTTTCCTACAAGCATTAGCAACTAAGACACGCCACACACCAAGATCAAACACACACATAACACTGTTCAAACATGTGCCACATCTGAGCAAAAATTGCATTAAAGGGTTAGTTCACCCAAAAATTTAAATTCTGTCATTAATTACTCACCCTAATGTCGTTCCAAACCTGTAAGACTTTGTTCATCTTCGGAACACAAATTAAGATTTTTGATTAAATCTGAGAGCTCTCTAACCCAGTTTCTGTTCCCAGGTCCAGAAAAGTAGCAAGGACATGTGACATCAATTC
>SCHK01381431.1:0-12386 GCA_004124795.1 Poropuntius huangchuchieni | reverse complement strand
CTTGACAGTATAATTTACCAGGCAGTCAATGGGACAGTCACTAGCCTTCTGGTTTTCATCTAAAATATCTTAAATTGTGTTCCGACGACGAACCAAGCTTTCACGGGAACGACATGGGGGGGCGTGATTAATGACAAAATTTTCATTTTGGGGTGGAGTATCCCTGCTCTGCTGTGTAAAGATGACTTAAAGTTGCTCAAAAGATGTAAAGACATAATGCCATATTAACGCCTTACTAAATAATGCCAGCTTTGACCCACCTTAGCCCCTGATATAAGTATATGGTTATCATTTGCTGTATAAATGTATTTTTGCCACCTCTGAGCAGCTTTAATCAGTCACAGCAATTCACAGCTAATTTAAAAAAATAAAATAAATAAATAAATAAATAATCTAATTCATTAGTGCTAGTGAGTAACTTATCCAATGCTACGGACATGAATGATACTTCAAATCGTATTGCTTGTTGAAGTGTGCTGCCAGTGTGTGCTGTTACTTTTATAGACAAAAAGAATTACATTTTTGCCTGGTAAGTGATAAAACAGCCAAAAAAATTATAGAATTACATTGAAGAAGCCCATAATATGGACCAAAACAGAGGCTTGGGGCAGTAAGTAACTACCCAGACCACTCCACAACCGCCTAGAAACACCCTAACAGTGTTACGTGCAAAAACTTGTATTGCAAGCTTATAATTACTAAGCTTATTTATTTGAGAGAGATTTGAGAAAAAGATACATGGTGGGAAACATTGTCTTTGACAGAAAGTCCATTTAAGACTGACATCTCCCACACATCTGTCCTTACAGTAATTCTCCACACACATTTGTTGTTGGGTGGGTAGACACCGGGGTACCCCTGACTCCCAATCAGTCCTGTGTCTCCAGTAAAGTTCCCGCCACATGTAAAAACTGGTCTACAACAGGGACATATGGGAAAGCATATAGTTTAGTTTGGAACTCATCAGGACTTCACAAGGACTTCAGTGCTCGTATTACTCAAGTCAAGTCATTAGTACTAGTTAATATTAATGAACAACATCATACTTATATGTTTTGATTTGCTGATGTAATAAATTAGCAAATAATATATTAGGCTACAGGAACTATGTATAATGTTAAAACAACAAACCGGATGCATTGTATTCTTCGTTCGTAAAAACTATCTCGTCAGAGATTTAAATGATTTCTAAATGTTAATTTAGGAACTTACCTTCGATGTCGTTGCGTAAAAATGACGCTGAACAGGAAAGTGCTCGCGATGATCCAGATTATAATCCTCATTGTATGAGGCGCGTTTGAACAAATGTGACATTCAGAGAGAAAGAGAAGTAAATTCTCCAGAGATATTATACTGCTGACTGACTGCTGCCTATGAATGTGCTGTTTGTTCTGCGGGAGCTGCAGGGAGCAGTTTCCCTAAAACCCTGTAAGTGAAGGCAAGTCGTGTCACATTCACGTTAAAAGTATTGTGGAGGTGGTTAAGTATTAAAACTGCTGCTGCACATTTCTTCTTTTAGGAACCTAAATGTGATTAAACTCCAGAATGCGTTTAGATAATGCAAATGTAGCCTATCTGCCGTTTAATATCAGGGATTTAAATTTGTTTTGCGCAAAATAGGCCTATTTAGTACTTCATTTGTGCTTTTCTTCCATATACAACACTTTTTTTTTTTTTTTTTTTTTTAATATATATACTTTTAGATAGTTTAAAGTGTATTTAATCATCTGGTTTATTTTATTTCACTTCACGCTAATGGAAGACCACTAGATGTCTACCTTGCACAAGATTTTATCAAACTAATAGTGTATAGTGTATTTTAACATGTCTTGTATGGCGATTTATTCGAGTTATAGTAAGAATAATATGAATGTCTCAGTCTGAGAGGACTTACAGTTGTGTTTATGTTTAGCCTATTTTGTTCTGTTGAGATGTTGTTTTAATGCAAAATAAAAAAAATAGTCTTTTAACATGGCCAAACTACGTCATGTACTGTAATAGGCCTAATTATAATTTGTGAACAGCACCTCCGCTTAGACCAATAAATGGTAAATAATATATAAGTGGAGACTAGTCAGATTATTCAGAAATTAATTAAAGATCAAACTGACCCTATTGAAGACCCCCTTGCCTAACATATTTCAGCTGTGCTCTGGTGCGTTTGTTCTCACTTTTTACGTCTACAGTTTTGTTCCTGATTGGTTATCATAAAAATGTATTGACATATCATACACTATATGAAGCAAACCTAGCATGCGTTGGAAACCTGATTACCACTGAAATTTTAAAAGCAGTCAAAGTTTTGCATTTCTCTTATAAAAGAAAAACTAAGTAACATGAACACGGTGTTACTAGTAACCAGATACAATACAACTAAATGCTATTATGTTTTTATGAGCCAAAGTCTTCCCAGAGGAAAACTTTATTGCTCCACAGTTGCTCTTTCATAGCTCAGGAGATGAGTTCTCATTTTAGTTTCATTTAGATATTAACTTAAAAACGATTTAAGAAGTAATAAAAAGAAGCACATGAGACAATCGCTAACAAACAATAGGAGTATAAATGTACATCTTGTATAGATCTTCTATCAAAGTTTGCAGTGTTGGGATCTCTTCTGAAAGATTCTCATCGGAGTCACGTGATAATATTGGCATCTTTTTTCTCTGGAGAAAATCCTTCTCAGAAGTCTCCATTTGCTTTCCAATTAATCTCTTTGTCATCTAGGAGAACCTATTAAGATATTAAAAAAGATCTCATTTATTATTTTTCTCTCCCATGTGGTCTTCTAATTCTGAACAGATTGAATCGCAAGGCACAGCGTGCGTCCTTCTCGGAAAGACAACAACCCTTATCAGAGAGCAACATGTGGGAGGAATTCTTGCTTTACTCTGAATATTACATACAGATTTGAGCAATTTCCTGCTGACCAAATGTTTGTTGATTGCCCTCTAGCATAACTTGGCCCACCGCAAAATGAGGATAAGTGATTTTTACGATGCACTTACAAGGCTTTATTTATTGTACTTGTCTCTGAGCCCTGGCACCACCATTGAATCGGCCTCTGGCACCACAGACAAGGGCTTCCATTTGGGCTGTAGCCATTCTGTGGATTAATATCGGGCTTAATGGAACGAGATGTGGCCATACAGCCAAGTGGGTGACATATAATTCATTAATGCAAACTGTTGGCCCAAGGGAACGCACTGACCTAGTAATATTTACTCAAGCGTAAATTAGCATCTAATGACTCCACTACAGGTATTACGTGCAAAGGGGAATCGACGTCGAAACTGACAGCGCCTTTGAGAACCTTTGGCCATGCTCTCTACCTTTGAAAGAAGATCAGATGTCAGCGCTTTTCTGAAGTTTTACCCAGATGTGGGTTCACTGGCAGGCTCAAAATGGATGTCAGTCTGTCTTTATGGGAAACAACTCTGTAAACAATTTACACGTAAACAATTACAGGCAAATTGAAGGAGCCCACCCCTTTGTCGAGGTCGAGTTTCAAATATGCACATGGAAGTCATGAAGACCATTACACGGTTTGTTTTTGTATGCGAGGGTCCAAATATCGTATGTCGGCTTGTGCTTCTGCTGGAGTCTGTGTTATGGTGAAGCCAGTTTTTATTTCCCTGGACAGTTTGTGAGTGTGTGGCAGTCATATAGAACAGCCTCGGTAAATATTCCCTACCCAGCCCCCTGGTAAGCTGGTTTTCATTCACACTGTTATCTGAGCCCACTCCCAAAAGACACATAGTCAAGCGATGCCAGACCCTGCTTAGTGTTTGATCTACAGCTTTAATTGATTGAAAACTACGATGGTGCCTTTGAGGGAGGCTCACAAAGGCAACGTTAAAATAGGTTCAAGGATAGAAGGAGACACGGATTTGGATCATTTAGTATTTATACCAGCTGTTGCCAATTCGGTGAAAATGTCTCAAAACAATGCAGTCTCTCACTGAATAAACAGCAAATGGGAACACAGAAGGCAGGAAAACTGATCAACGGCACTGAATCGCATCTTATGTTTAGTACCAACCGTGATGTCAGTTATTGAGTTGCACCTGTTCAGTACTGGGATTTAGTTTAATAAACCGACTGTATGTTTAAAAAAAAAAATGAAAAAGAGAAGGGCCTGTGCCAGTTACTAGTGCTTGGGGATTTGGTTATAATGAAATCTTCTGTAAAAATCGTTTTTTGGGTGATATTAATATTAAAAAAGCAGCTGTGAATCCATGAAGAATGGAAGAAGGAAATCTTTGAGCACTGCATTACGAAAATGCTCCAAGGCTGTCGCAGTGCTTACTGTTTATAGCAAAACAACAGAAAAAACTAATCAGTCTTAAGGACAATTATTAGTTCAGAAAGATATTGGTTGGTTAATTTATAATGTTGTTATTGGACAATGTACAGGGAAACTTTTTACTCAGCTGGAACAACAAATCAAATCTATCAAAAATGAAGCAATTGGTTTTGTGCCACGTGAAATTCAATCATCTCAATAAGCATAAAACTGCTTTTAAATGTCAGTGCAGATTCAATTGCTTCCATTTTAGTAATTGGTCTAGTACATTCGCTGTGATTTATTTTGCAGTGTCTCTACCATTCAAAAGTTTGGGGTCAGGAAGAGTTTTTTAAAGAAATAAATACTATTATTCATTAAGAATGCATTAAACTGATCAGAAGTGACAGTAAAGACCATTACATTGATAGACAAATACATTTCAAATGAATGCGGTCCTTTTGAACTTATTGTTGATCAACGAAATTATTAGGGTTTCCACAGAAATGTTAAGCAGCAAAACTGTTTGTTTGTTTTTTTAATAAACCAATAAATGCACCCTTGCTGACTTTTTTTTACAAGTCTTATACTGCCCCCAAAATTTTAAATGGTAATGTATCTCCAGATGTTTTCTTTTCAGTCATAGTTTTAGACAAACCCTGATTATTCACCAAAAATTCCTGCAAATTTAATTTAAATGTGAAGACTGCTGTGAGAAGCCACAGGGATCACAAAACTCAAACCGTAATCCCACTTGAACTAAGCGAAACTTCAGTCAAATTCCCACACAGGGTAGATTAGTGGAAATACAGTATAAAAAAAGTGTTAAAACCCAAACATAATTTCCTCTCCACAAGGACCTACTTAATCAATGCTACGGACAAGTGCAGACAGGGGGAACACTCTCCAAATGGAAAATGAATTCTGAGTCAGCCCACTGGAGATTAAAAACGGGCAGCAAATGAATAATGGAGGAAGACCATGAAGCAAAAACAGCACGAAAAAATGGGCTGAATCATCAATATTCCTTATTGAGATTGTCTCCCAATGAAAAAGTATAGCTGAAAAAGAAATCCTAATGGAAATGTTTTCGCTTCATTTTTGTTGTCTAGTTAAGGTATCCGTTCCTAAAGTAGAAAACTGGGCGATGAAGAGATTCACATTATCTTCCCTGGACTCATTTGTATAAAGTGTCTCAAAGTAAAAGTGCTGATATAAGATATCCGCCAAATCTCATTCCGCAGGAGAGGACCAAAACTAATCCAAAATCACCACCCCTGCCTTGAAACCTGACAATTGTTTACTGGTGTGCGGCTCTCATGACAGTCATCTAGGCACAGATGACAAGAGGCTGCTCCAAACCGCAGAAAAGCGTGACTGAATATTTGTTAATGAATGTAAAAGACTTGAAACCTACTCAATGATTTCCCAGTGATTAATATAATGTATACAGTCATGCAAATTTACATATTTTAATCAATTAAATAATACTGCTTTGCAAAAATCTTAAGTCCCATGAATGGAACACAGCCATATAGTGAAACAGTATGTGAAATGTGTAGTATGTCTGAATTTATGGATTTCATATAACAGTAGGCGAAAAATGCCCAGATGAGATTTTTGATGTGTACATCTGATGGACACTTTACCATCCCATGAGGCATGAGTTCTGAATGGCAGTGAAGCAACACAGCTGATGCCGTAAGTCACATGACAATGGCAATAAGCGGATTCAACCCCATCTCAGTAAACAAACTACATTAAGAGTTTTGTATAAAAACATACTTTTTGGAGAAAAATTCATCATTACGCTTCGCCCTAAACCCAATGGGACATAAATAGATCATACAATAATGTACAAATGGGATTGTTCAAAAACATATATATGGAAAGGTATGAATGGATACAAATTAGCTGCCAATTTGACAAAATACGTTTTACCGTATGTTGGATTTAATTCATGCAACACACATTTTTAACAATCGCATAGTACCGCATAGTTCATCAAGCATAGTATAGACATTTTAAGTCTTCTGAAGTGAAACGATAGATGTTTGTGTGAAATATATATATATATATATTGTCCGTTTAATGTTGCAATGATGGTCTTGGACTTACTGACACCTAGTGGTTTGGATGCTGGTCATGTGATCTAACATGGCGGACACCAGGAGGCAATAAAACAGATATGACTGGAATCATCTAATGTGAGTGGACATTATTTTAAAAACCTTAATTAATTATAATTATTTCCAATGGATTTTTTTATTGAATCAAAAAAAATACTGAGTGCACCTTGTAAAAATATATTGCCCTGAATGTCTGAGCCTGATTTTCATATTTTTAATGGTGCACTTAGTATTTTTGCCTTCTTAAAAATACACAAAAATAATTAGAATTGATTAAACTGTTTAAGCTCAAAAAGTAGAACATTTCAATACATGAACTGAATAACAAAAAGCAAACTATCCATAAGTGTAACCCTGAAAGCTGTTTAAATTATTGTAATGAAAAATATTCTTGAGGATTTAGGCAAGGGCATTCTAAAATCTCTCTAAACCTGTCATTTGCTGCACCCATGATGTGTTGCAAGTCAGTGTTTGGTTCTTGTCATTGCCTAGCCCTTAAATCATAATTGGGGTCAGTGAGGCCTTGATGCTCTTCACAAAGAAAGGAAAACAAAGTGTGTGATGAGGTGTTTTGAATGGAGAGGAAGTAGGTCGCAGCTATGGTCTGTTGCTTCTGTAATTATCAAATGCTTAAACGACTGAATAAATAGCCATTATCTGGTCATAGTTTGCCAAGTTCAGAGCCGTAGAGAAGAGTGCAGTGACCTTTGCGATCGCATTTACCAGCTCTACTCCTGGTATCTGAGAAAGCTCGATATTCCTGTGATTCGCAGGCTCAGCGGTGACAAACTGAAAGCTGTTTTCATCGCCACGCCAGTCTATTGCACCCGTGCGGCCCGAGTGGTTCTATATTTCAGCAGTGTCTTGAAAGCGAGCCACACAGGGAGAGTGCTTTATCCACCTCTGTCAGCTTACTGTATTGACTCGGCGCCTGGCCCTCCGGCACCCTCCCTCTGTTCTCCTTCATCTTTCTCTCTTCTTCCTGTCTTCTGTTCCCCAGCCAACCTCTGCCAGTGGCTAACTGTCCAAACACTAAAAAACAAGCTCCTGTTGACATCCGCCGCTTGAAACAGATGTGAGGATGGCCGAGGATTTGAAGTCTTGCGTGTATTACAAAGTCTGAATTTATGTTGCACACTACGTGATACTTTGATCAATGTCTTTCAGCATTTGCTGGTGAAATCACGACTATATCAGATGATCAGACGTTACCAAATCCCTGAGCATTCTCTGAACCAGGTAATATTTGCATCATCAAAGATTGTCTTACCCGAAGATCGAAGCCGTTTCCCTCAAGAGTCTGAGTTGCGTTCTGTTTACTGCAAATCTCTGAATGATCTCCCCTTAATTCCCAGGTTCCATGATGCAATGATTAGGTTAAAATGCTGTAGTTCTTCTGCCGAGTTTTATTTCAGTGTATGAATCATATATTTTCCCAGAGATTATATCACGTTCTTTGTGGTTGTGATTACTTCAGAGTGAAGTAATCACAGCACTCCTCAGCACGTTGAGGTGTTAAGACCAAACAAAGGAGTTTGCAAGAAAAAAAAAAGGAGGGGGGATTGGAAAGCATTCTGAAAATGTCTCTCAAGAAAGTTCTTTTATTAGCAGCAACAAGGGAATAAGAACATTTTTCTTTAAAAGTGTGAACTCTCAGTTTGCACTTTTATAGATAATTCCATAATTAAATGTTCAAATGAATCAACACAATTATTAAATCATTAAAAAAATGACAACAACTAAGAATCAGACACATCCTTAAGTGAGCAATATTTTCTCCAAGACAAAATTAACCAAAAACAAAATCTAAACAAAACATATACTAAATACATCTAAAAAGTATTTTCTTTTTTAAATTTTATTATTTTTATTTATTTATTGGTAATAGCTTTCTCTACGTCCCCAAGTAGTGGTTGTGATTACTTAAAATGTAATATTGGATTGTGTGGTAAATTATACATTGTTGCAATCCTTGTTGTCTAAAATTGGCTTAGTTATTACCATCACAAAAGTCCCACTGTTGTTTAATTAAATTGAATTGTTACTTGATGAGTGTTAATTGCTATTTATAATACACTTCAAAATCAGCGATTAGGCTTTCGTGAAAACATGTAGGTAATGAAAGAAACTGTGTGCTGATAGTGTAGTTTAAAAAATATTTTTCCTCTATCTATGTTTGTCTTTTCAAATAAGTACAAGATTGTGCATGTGAAGCTGAATAAATAAGTTACTGTAGATCAAAATTAAGTGAGTGGATTATATGTAATAAAAAAAACTGTTGTGTAATAAGTACCAGATTACATTTCTGAAGTAATATTCAGCACTGTGCATAATATCACTAATGTACAGCTTTGAAGATTGTTTACAGTATCCCATAACCTTCCTGTCAACATGCAGCCCATTATTTAATCAGCAGAAAGCTGGATGATGATTTTATTATTGGTGTTGGGTGACTGTTACACAAATATCCTTGTGGTGGCCATTTGCCAAGTCACTCCCTTCTTAACTACAGTACACCAATTCCTGCAGTAAACAAACAGTGAGTGGCGCTGTGCATCAAAGAATACCCACACATTAGCAATTCGCCACAACTCGGCTTATCGGGATTCTGGAGCTGTGTTTTTCCTTATAGTGGCATATTCAATAAAAGAGTTACACGTCGATTTAACACTTCTCTAAAACAAATAATGAAATGCATAAATAAAAGAACGTGGGGGAGTACTTGGTCTGTAAGTTATCAGCGGTATCCCGCAGGGTTTTGCCTTGGGACCAATAGAGCTTTCGCCCCCCATCCTTTCTCGCAACTGACACTCCTCCGTGCAGTCGCAGAGAATCAACAGCTTCTTTCACACTGAGGATGAGGATGATGCCACACATGTAGAAGAGCATGATAGACCGCGCTCACGAACGAGATCGTCCGTGGATTCCGTAGTGCGCACAGTTGTGAATGAAAGACGTGAAGACAACCATAGCAAGAGGAGCTGTGCATTTTTTCCCAGGCTGAAATTTCTCAAGGCGTGAATTCGCTCCTCCAGTCCACGAATGCTGAGATTTAACGAGACTTTCTGTCCCGGTGACATATAGACAAAAAGCTATTCATGTTGCAACCTCAAGCTTCATGACAATGGATTATTCGCTGTTATTATACAGCCTTTGGGTACCCGTTATTCTCGCTGTTGAGGGTAAGTGTAAAAGCTCTTTGTTACAGGGCTACTCGGTATCGAAGCTGCTGTTATATGGTCATCAGTTGGCTATTCCTTATGAATTCCACAGAACGTGTAATAACAAAAATCTGTACGTAACTAAAGCTTGTGATCTACAGAACGCGCAGACTGTTCTGGCTCGAAAACTTCGCGTTTGACGAAAACTTACATAGCCGTGGTGCGATTTTGCCTTTTTATTCATCGGGCAGGGATGTGGATGAATATGCAAACGGCGGCAAATGTACACTATTTATGGCGTTTAAAGTGCATAAATGAAAAGAGAGAAGATATTACGTCTGTTTAGGTGTAGCCTGTACTGGATGACTGTCTGATTTTAGGGGTTCATATAATCATTACCAGGGCTTAATGTGTCCGTTTCTGAATCACTATTGTATTTGTTTCTAATTATTCTGAATAATTCGAATTTCCGAAGGTCGGTTTTGGGGAAATGTTTTATTCCGTGTAGGATCCTGTGTTTGGAAGCTTTACACAGACCAGAGAGGTGTTTGTGTTATGGCATGTCCATGTATTGATGCTGTTTGTCCACATGCTCCGTGCCTTTGTTAATATAACAAACTGTAAAACCGTAGACTAAACCAAATCTAATAGTAATTGTTGGACTAAGCTGCTTCAATACTTCCAAGCATCTCTTTAATTTGATTGGAAGTGTAGAGTCTTGTGAATGACAGTGTCCTGCTTTGATCGCTGATGTATTAAAAATCCCATGTAGCTGTTAGATTTTCAGATGTGCTTTGTGCTGCTTGTGACACATGGTTTAGGTCTGCTGAAAGCCCCCTGTTGCTCTGATGTGACACATTTTACCCTAAAGGCTTTTAAGTCACCCAGATAGTGATGATAGCAGCATCACTTCAGTGTAATTGCCACACATGATAATTGGCTTGCATGATCACAGCTGTTCAAAGGATACACTAGGTGAGAAAACGGAGTCGCCTCAAAGTAACAATGCATTTTGAAATGAAATCCAAGTCAGCTGCTATTTTGAAAACAGTGGTGAGGTGAAACGTGCCAATATTGTGCCTAGGTGTGGTTTTGGAAAAGCTATTGATACCTTTGAGGTTTGTTGACTTCACACTACATTCTTGTTAAGGACTCTAATGAATAGGTTACTGTCCCCTTCATATTTTGTAGCCCTGAAAATGTAAATAAATATATTTTTACATCCGTAAAATTCGTCGTTTACATATTTAACAAAAATGCATACGAGCAATTATTCTCTCGTTCTCCTTGTAATTTAATGTTTAATAATTATTAATTTCATATTCAAAACAAATTGCTGCTTGGCAAAAACAAGATTGTTCACAAAATTACAGTCTCACGGCAGCATTTTGTTTGGTATTATTAGTACAGATTCATGCATAGCTGATTATGTATCTCGGTCACGTCCGAATAATTCTTAACTACAGTGGAGCCAGATACTCCCTTCACCTTGGCCATGACTACCTCGATTCTTCATCAGTTTCAGTGTGAGGATCTCAATCGATAGTGTGTGTGTGTGTGAGAGAGAGAGAGAGAGAGTGTAGGTGTTTGACTCATAGGCCTAGTTTCCGAGCAGGTTTCTTAACAGACTACATTAGTTACACTTCCAATGGAGGTCAAGTGGGCCAAGCAACTCATGACAAGAGGAAAAGTGTAAGGCTGCATCCAGGGTCCCCTGTGTCAAGTCAGTCCATCTGTCAGAAGCCTTCCAGGCACTATGGTGTCTAAATATAAAACAAACCATACGTGATCTGACCCTGTTAGTTAGTATCATTACTGTGGTCTAAAACAGGGTGACAGTTTTTGTCATTACAGTTTTATTACAAGATAATAACACTTTCTTAATTTACATGCACAGTCATCGAGCTACAGTCTTATTTATTTTTTGCATTCCAGTGCGCTGCTTTTCCATTGTTTTTCATAGCGCTAGACAGACACATTTTACCGCTGTGTATTGCATCTTTTGCAGTGTCTTGCACGGCACAAAAAAATGTATCTGTATACTTTGTGTTTGTTCATTTCACTACACTGCATCTCACACTGTTAAATACAAAAACACTTTTCGTGTGAATGGCCCGTTAATCTGTGTTTCCAAGTAAATATGGCACAGTGCGTATGCGAATAATCAGTACAGGCCAGTAGCATACCATGCTTGTGTTGCATCCATTGCACGTCAGTACTGTAAACTTACAACAGCGAGTCCAATTGTAGTCAGATTAATGTGTAAACATTCTGGATGAAGCCAAGCTACAGTCGCATAAATAGGACTGTTAAGGTGCAGTTGATGAAATGTCTATGACCAGTTTAGCCCATCCAGAATATGCATGTGAAAATCTTTCATCAACATGTGAAATTGCAAATCGTGTGGATTCCTGTTGAAATGACTGGATTTTGAAATGACTGGATTTTGAAATGACGTGAAAAATCGCTAAAAAATTGTGACCACACCTTTAGTCCAATTTTGCAAAAACTGGATTTGTATGATTACATTCGGACTAGAGGTCCATTCTTATCAAGAACCATAACTTTGAAGATGACTATAATGTTAACTATATTTTCGTCCATGTCAACGCACAATAAAATTCTGTTTATTCTGTAGGTATTCTTTGTAAATGCTCAAACTCTTTACAGTCAGGTGGATTCTGTTTGGCTGTTAATACTTTATCATAGTGTCAGTTACTGTTATAGCCATCATCATCATCAGTGAGAACATTCCTTAAAGCATTTACAGTCCAACTGAAATCATACTTATTTTAATAAAACAAATAAGCACTA
>SCHK01381230.1:0-10608 GCA_004124795.1 Poropuntius huangchuchieni | reverse complement strand
CAAACTATATTACAGACTTTTCATTAAGACTCTAAAGAATCGTATCAACTTGTGGAAAAAGGGCGTTATATGACCCCTTTAAAGTCAAAGTACAATTATTGTCATTTTAAATTCAAACTAATCAAAAACAAACTTGAGTGAAAATAAAACCATTTCTCAAGCATAAAAAAGCAAAAACAAATTTGCTGATGAAGTCAAAAAGCAAACTTTAAAGATTTTATATCTTAAGATATGCCATTTAACATTGTTAAAAATGAAAGGAACCTAAATAAATAAATAAATAAAGGTCAGTAAGTTTTTTTTTGTTTTGTTTTTTTAGATTTTAAAAAAAAATTTACTTTAACTACAATATACAAGATACAAACGATTTATATTCAAATTGGTATTTATCAAAGAATCCTGACAAAAATGGTTTCCATAAAAATATTTTCAACTGTTTTCGTCAATGATAATAATAAAAATGTTTATTAAGCACCAAATCATCATATTTATATATTATATATAATATATAAATATATAATATATATGTATATATTATATATATCATCTTAATTTCTGAAGGATCATGTGAGACTGAAGATTGGAGTAGTGATGCTGAAAATTCAGTTTTGCCAGAACAGGAATAAATTACATTTTAAATTATATTAAAATACTGAGTACATCAAAATACTGAATATATTAGAATACTGAGTACTTTTTTAAATTGTAATAATTTTTCACAATATTAAAGTAATTTAACTGAATAAACGCAGCCTTGGTGAGCATAAGAGTTATTTTCCCCTAAACTTCTGAAAAGTGTATATAAATAGGGAATTTGAGAAATAATAAAAAGCATAATTCTTTTCACCCTTTGAAATGTAATTAAGCACAAGTAATTAGTTTTAATAGTATTCAAGAGCACAAAGTCCCCAAAATAATACTTAAGTAAAGCAATGAATTACATTTACAGCTTTGCTCTGCAGATTTGTTTGCTGGAGAGTTTCTGCACACCAGGAAGTTGCGGTGTTGGCACCTCTTGCTCCTCTCTGCTCTGTTATGTTCTCATTATCTCCCTCTCAACCACACTTGATTCGTGTCAGCCCTAATTAAAAGTGAGAAGAACAAACTCTTCCTATCACATCCATCCTGTGAACACAGTTTCCATCCAATCACAGCCTGTTTGCCAGTGCCTGCTATTTTCTCGGTCACAAACACATACGCACACATAGATCTGTCAGCGCGGCTTCATCTTGACTTAATGGCTTATCTTTAATATGAGCTGTCTCATTTCTAGAGGGTGAGGGATGAGGCACAAGAGAGCTGTGTTTCCTGTTGGACTGTGTTTAAGGTAATGACAACCAGCAGATTAAAGGCAACATGCTGAGCGTTATCCTGTTCCTGTCCGTCAATGAAATCTCAACCTTAGTTTATGAATATGTATATACAAGATAAATATGCAAATAGCAGACATTCAGCATCTCACCAGCTGCATAAATCCACCAAACACACTGACATCATGCCTTTGGCTTCCAGAAACATGGCAAGCAAATGATTTAATATCTCCCATCACTCCAAACACTGAACCAAAATCTAATCCCATAATACCAAGAGGCTCTGCGCAAAATATATTTGAAAGTTCATACACAGCACTTGTCAAGCCCTCTTCTAACATGCAGAACACAAAAAAGGATTCATATTTTATGAAGTGGTTAAAAATAAGGAGAAATGAAATCAAGACTTTTATGAAATTAAAGGAAAATGTTAAATATTTTCAAAAATAAATGTGTAAATTTAAATTAATGCAAAATAAAATAAAATAAAAAATGTGGTGTGTGTGTATATATAAAAATATTACTACTACTACATTATGTATTATGTAAATATATATTGTACTAAAATAAAATAAAACATATTTATTATTAATTATGAATTAATATTAATATTATTTATTTGTTTGTTGTTTGATTGGAGTAAATATTAAAAAATAATCTCATATAGCAAACCATAGACCACTTTCACTCAAATACAGTGGCTATGGGAGTGTGTATCAGTGCAGTTGTGTCAACTGTGTTTATGTGTCAGAAATAATAGAAGGGGGTCAATAGGGCAAGAGGATGTTACACTACAACATGCTTGTCAGGAAAATCTTTCAGTGGCAGAAAAGGCAAGAGCTGTGAAGAAACTGAAAGGCCCCTGGAGACCAGCCAATGACAGATATGCTCCATCACACAAGCACAGGTGAGAATACAGCATAAAATAATTCTACATGAAGGCAGCAATTTAAAAAAAAAAAAAAAGAGGGAGTGTGAATTTAACAGATGTTAAATCAGAGACTGAGACGATGCGAAGGGTAAAGAGCTGTGGGGCGAAAGTTACTGAAATGAAACAGAGGACACTATAGCAATCGAAGAAAAAGATGAAAGTCTGTCTGGGTCATGTTTAAAAGCTGCAGAGTGAATTCAGACAATGAGAATGTGATGGCACAGACAGGTCTGAATTGACAGAAGAGAGGTCAAAAGAGACTGGTATTTTGTGAATGCATGTTCAGTGAATGCTGTGCTCTTAAATATGTAGGCGTTTGGCAACGGCACAAGTAAACCTGCCTTCTTCTTCAAGCTTTAAAAAAGAACAACGCTTATTACTAAGTATTCAGTCAAACCACAGCCAATCAGAAAAGTTTCTCTCTGTCTGCGCACTCACAGAACACTACAGAGTGTAAAACTAAGAACATTTTCTTTGTGAATCTTCAAGGATTTGTCATATAATATTCATAGTTAAACTTTTACAATCAGTCTCTCCTCGTATATGTTTGAGATTTAATATTCATGTATAACTTTTGTACAATGAGATTTGGGTGGGCAGGCCAGATCTATCACTATCTAGATACCTTTAATTCACTCAAAACTCATATTTTTCAGCAAGTATTTTTTAAAGCTGCTCTTTTCTGTACAATAGTGAATGAATGTTAAACAGTGGCTGGCAAGTTCATTTTTGCTTAGTTTATGGATGGATGGATGACTGGATAGATAGATAAATCAATAAATCGATAGACAGATAGATAGACAGATAGATAGATAGATAGATAGATAGATAAACAGATAGACAGACAGATCTACAGAAACAAATTATAACTTAACTAATCTGTTGTGTGCAGTGGATGTAGTGCATATCCAACTGCAGATAACGCATAGTTAGAAGTTATTTAAGATAATTTTACAGATAAATGAACCAGATCAGATTAGACATCCAAAGTCTAATAAAAGCACTTTGGTACAACGTCAAGGTGCATATTAATGAGGGGGGTTTTACGCAACAATAAACATAAGCAATGATTTTAGAGGAAACAATTCACCTTCAATTAATTTTATAATCATAATGATTATGCTGACTGAGGTGGTGATAAAGAGCTCTACTTTTGCTTACGATGAACAAAACACATTAGCTGGCAGTTCTGCTTTCCAGATTCACGATGCTATACTTAGGCTGAGCTCCAAGGAGTGTTAAGATAAGATGACGATAAGACTGCACCGCTGTCAAAATTCGAAGGAGTTTTTATCTACGAATACTTTTATGAAGCATTTTCACTGTATGAATGTGAAAATGGACCACCGGGGCCTTCTTTCCATTTCTTAAAGTACACTCTCTCTCACACACAGCTGTGCTAATATCTTTTATTGGGGCCTGAACTTCTATGCCCTCAGGCTGTAATAAAGCTTTACACCTGCGCTGAATGTCTTATTTCTACCCAAACTCAGATCAGATGCACCAGCGAGAGTGAAAAAGAGAGCAAACATATATTCTATTCCTCATTAAAGTTAAAACAGTTTTCCTATCACAAAATACCACACTTCTAACTAGACTCACGAAGAGTGTAAACACTGAGGTACTTTCAATACTGCTCTGTTTGTTTGAGCCAAGAAAGTCTATAATACCTAGAAAAAGCTTTCTGTTAGTATACTCATTCATCTCAATGGCATTCACTAAGCTAGCAAACACTGCAGCTTTAATGGGTCAGTTCACCAAAAAATGAAATTCTGTCATCATTTACTCACGCTTATGTTGTTACAAACCTGAATGACTGTTTTCTTCCAACATGAAAGATTTAGATTTTTATAGTATGGACAAAAACACTGAGACTCATTCCGAAATATCTTCTTCAGTTAATAAACATAGAGTATAGGATAGATAGATAGAGAGAGAGAGAGAGAGAGAGAGAGAGAAAGATAGATAGATAGATCGATAGATAGATAGATAGATAGATAGATAGATAGATAAAAATGTAAAATTTTTCTTTGTAAAAGTTGTAGAATCCAGACAACCAAACACTTGTTAAAATAAATTAATTAATAATAAAAAAAACACTTTAAAGATTTTTTTTTTCAAAATACATGAAATAATGAAGACAATGGACTAATATAAGTCAAAATATAAGATATTAAATATGTAATACAGTGCACATATTTACAAAATACTCCTCTCTAGAGCTATTTTTTCTAGCAGACTATCGAGTTTATGAACATTAAATGGCTTTCCTGAAGGGGAACGTACTGTTGTGTGACGTATTGTTTAGAAGATGTTTTATTGATGTCTTTTTGCAGTTGAAACACTGATTAAGCAACTGAGACATGATGCATTTTAGGAAGTTGTACTGTTTCTTTCAACATACCTACTGATGTTCATTCATGATTATTTTGTACTATAACTAAGAGTAAAAAGGAGAAAGAGATTATTGATTCACATGGTACAATAGAATTAACCTAATTTGAAAGGTGAGAACGGACAGAATCATCAACAGAAAACAGCATAAACAGAAAATCAGTATTAATTTAACACAAGAAATCGATATTGTTATTCTAGCTAACAAGTTTACCTGTTGTAGTTTATCCATGTTGTTTGCACAAAATAGGCACAGATTTAAAATGTGCCATCGGAGAAACACTAATTAATGGTCAATGATCTAAACATTTTTGTCAAAATTTTAGTGAGGGGAATTGTTAGACCTATTTGTGAGAAAACTGAGATTATTGTTATCGTTGTATTGCCTGGTCCTAGTATATCAAAAAATCTTCAACATTGCTATCACTTTGAGTTTTGATTCCTCAGCCTCAGAGAAAATGGCAATGCAATGTCCATTTGAGAAGGTATTCTAGATTTAGATTAATTTTGAGCTGATATCTAACCGTGGCCCCACTCAAACACATACGCATATGACTCAACCTACTTTCCCTGATGTGATGAAAAGCATATGTACATGTGAATGGCACAGAGCAGGTAAAGTGGAGAGAAGAAGAGGCCTACATCTGTTTTCAGCATATGCTCTAGTTCTGAGATCTATGTAATTTGACTATTTGACTATCCGCTGCATTTCGTCCACTTCTCAAGAGTGCATACTCAAGTGTGGAAATCTACGTCAGCACACATCTCTGTCCAGCAGCACATCTCCATCTATATGGCTTTTCATAAAGATCAAAAGATGAAGGTGACAGCACTCGCTGCCGAGGAAAAATATCATTCTCATCAATCCCATCATCTCCTGCATGCCAACACCCCAGAAGTAGGTCACAGCTTGTTTCTTGTGGTCCTATAATGAGACGCCCTGTAATTTTTAATTGTCTTTTCTGAGCTAGATATATGCTTTTCAGAGAAAGCACACTCCTGCCCGCGAGTAATCGTTATAGTAATGGATACGCGAGGCTTTTTCTAGCTCTTTTCTTCTCATTCTTTCTTTCTCTGCCTCTTTTGTCATTCGTCATTCCATCGTTCATTGTCAGCCTCTCGGCATCGAGTAGCTGTGCTGTCATTTTCTTCTTCCTTCCTAGCCCGCCTTTTTTTTTTCCAGAACGGAGAGCAGCTGGAGTCACGGGAGCCTGCCTGTCATTTTAACAGCTGCAAATGCAGTGCAGGTTGAGTACAGCCACTACATTAAGTGGTCCGCATTACTCACACACCCCCTTCCCAAATCGGAATAAATGGGGGAAAAGTGAAACAGGTGCATGTGTGTGGGTGTGTGTGTCTGTGTATCACAGGTGAGCTGCCATACTGGGTGGACAAGGAATACTACAGAGACAGGGAGAAGTTCAAACGGAGTGTGATGGGAGGAAATGGGCAATTAGACGGGGAGTGTGAGTGAAGCCAACAAGAACAAGGGGCCACTAAATCCCAGAGTAGTCATGTGTAAATGCATTACAGATGCTACCTTTCCACGTTTGATCACACTTTATATATGGGGATCCAAAACTCTGAGACTACAAGTAGAAATGCTTACATTTGTTATTTTTTATTTAATTGATTTTTAAATATTATTAGCTGAAATGAATATGAGTTTCAGATTTGTATTTATTTATTTTGCTTTAATGACACCAGCACATGGTATTTCTTCTTATATTAGATCAAAGTTTCAATAATGTTTTAAACTTACTTTGAACTACCATTTAAAGGATTTAATTTAATTTAATTTAATTTAATTTAATTTAATTTAATTTTATTTTATTTTATTTATGTATAGATCAAAAGTGAAAGTAAATAGATTGAGAATGGTACAAAAATATTCTATTTCAAAAAAATACNTATTTTATTTTATTTATGTATAGATCAAAAGTGAAAGTAAACAGATTAAGAATGGTACAAAAATATTCTATTTCAAAAAAATACTGTGTTGTTATTTTGTTCAATTTATCAAAGGAAATGCTGCTTCTTTTTCCCCCCTAATTTAATACATTTTTACATACAAATCCTATTATTAGTACAACATATTGAATTGAATTGATCTTACTTTCAAGATTTTTAATTCTTTATCATTCTTTTTAAATATTATTTTCAAATTACATACAGTAGCTTTTACAGTAACAAGCAACTTTATCCAATGAAAAGCAGTGTAGCACAACTAAGGTCTACATTGCTGTTTTTAATGTCACACTGTATTGCTCATACAACTTCAATGCTGAAGAATCAATTGAGGTAAACAAAAACACACTCTTTCTCTCTTACATGTAGCAGAAAATCAAAAAAAAAAGAAAAGAAAAATCTCATTCTGGTGAATTCACCAATTCTGGTTTACATCATCTAATATTTATATCATCTAAAAATATAATATATACTTATATATAGAATATTTCATGCCTTCGATGTAGCTTGCCATTTTTTTTTTGCAGCTCTTTTTTGTCATTTTCAAAATATGTTTACCTTCTTTAAAGCATTAGTCCCTTGTAGCTTCAGAAGCTATAGTTTCAAAGTGGCTTCTCCAACTCTGATACATGCACACAGGCAGAAATATTTACCTGCTGTGGAAAAAGAAGCAGACAGCATTACTTAAGTGTACTGAACAATGGCTTACACAACAAACCTGTACCAGGAAGCTGCATTATACGTTAAAACCATCTAACATTTATAAATCCACTTGACCTTAAAGAGAAAGCATCTTTAAAACCCCACTACCATACCTCTCTTCACAGAGACAGCTCTCAAAGCGTTCCCCTCGCCAACACAGTGGCCGTGTGGAACAATACACAAATTGCATGAATGAATGCAACATCCCTGTGCAACAATATCAAGCGATAATGAAAAGCTTTTTTTTTTTCCTTACAGAACAGGGTGTGTTGATAGATGAGGCAGAGGCAGAATGGGGACACTCTGCTTAAAGTGATGGCTGATGGGACAGGCAGGCACAGCTGTGTGATCAACGGTGCCTGCTGTCGTGCCCACATGAGCATGCAACGCACAGAGACACAACACCCTTCTCTTTAGCACACCTGCAGTCAGCCACAGCCCAACTCTTCACCTTTAAGCAGATGGGAAACAATGTTTCAGCCACACACAATAAATGCAGAAATCTACTAAATTGAATAAGATGTGCTCATGTAACTAGCAGGGATGCAGAAAGGCTAAAATGTTATTATAGAGCTTGTCGGATTTTGCCATAATGAGGTTACTGAGATTCATATTGATTTCCAAGAAGAAAAATGCAGCCATATGAAGAAGAGCAAAAATACAGTTTTACACTATATTAATGCTCTCTAGTTCAAAATTTGCTGTTGTTGTTGTTGTTCGTATATTGGACGGATGGATGGATAGATAGATAGATAGATGGACAGACGGATGGAGGGATGGATGGATGGATGGATGGATGACAGGTGACACACCAAAACTGTTTTGTCCAATCTCTCAGACTGGTCTTGAATCGAGACTGCTACGGGTGACAGGCAGTAACCCAGCTTTATGTGAGCTGGATGACGATGAATATTGTGAGAAAGCACTCCACTTTTATGGCAATGTTTGTTAGCACTCTCTGTCGTGCTGTAATTTGCTTACAAACAGCCTGATTATCTGCCGCTACTTTGAAAGGAGATCAGACATTGGAGTCTCATTATAGAGTGACTCAGTGGAAATGCCTTAGTTCCCCAGACACAGATACCCATGGGAGGGCAGCCATCAGAAACAGGGATAAACACTTCTTGATAGTTTATTCTATTTTTATTTTCTTTATTTATTTTTGACTGGTCTGTGCTCTAGTGGAGTCATTTCCTTCCTGGACAAATGAAGAGAAAGTCCATATACCACAATAGTAACAATCTTGCTAATGAAAACAGCTGAGATTACAAAGAAATGTCAATAACAGGCTCAGGTTATCACATTATGAGTGTAAACTAGAAAAAATAAAATAAAACCTGCAATCCTTTTAGCACTCGGTCTCACACTTGGTCAGTCTTAAATCTTAAAACTCCGAGCTCTGAAAAAAAAAAAAAAAACATTCCAAATCTTTAATTAAAAAGTCTTTTTTCCCCACTCTTTTGTCTTTTGGTTTTGCATACTAATGCCAATCATTCTGAATCAGTAGTTTTCTATTACTGCTGGCTTAAGATTTGAGCTGCATGATTGTGACAGAAATCACAATCATCAGTTACTTCGCCCTGATATTGTAATCATGATTATTCATTTCAATCAATTGAATTTAGATTACTGGGGTGGACTATACAGTAGTAAAATGGTAGACTTTAAAGCATCATGAAGTACTGTAAATATCAAAGTATATAATTTATGATAAGCATTCAGTACCATAGTGTTTGATCATTTCCATTTAATATTATCACAGTACCGTAGTACCACCAATATTTTTGTGTAACAGAGTTTTTTTGAAGATTGAAAACTGGAAATGGGTTTTTATCATTTGAAATAATATTGTGTCCTTGAGTCTAAAGCGGTTTGGTGAAACTATAAAGCGATAACATTTCACCACTGACTGGAAATTCAGTCCTGCAGACTCCCTTCCCCAGATCTCTGCAAGCAAGCTCTGCGAGAATAAAAAGGGATCGATTTTAATTGCTTGTTTGAGGGGCTTTGCCGGACGGAGAGAGACAGAGAGTAATAGCAAGAGATGACGAAAGACTGGGTCTGCAATCATTCTTGAATAAAAGAGGTCTCAGACCTTGCCCAACATAACATCATACTTGACACGGGGCACGACTACAAACATTGCTAGTCGGAAAAGGACAAAGGGATGCCAGGACCACCTGCTGCTCACTCCATCTTTACCACTGCAAGCACATTTTGTTCTCATTCTTATTTATCCCTTCAGTTTTTTTTTTCCCTTTCGTCTGTCAGTGCTATTTCTGTCCCTCTGTTTGGCTCCGTTCATCTGTGTTTCTCTGTTCTTTTCCTTTGACCTTTGTGCTAATGACTTTGTTTCCTTTCATCTATGAAAGATGACTCATCTTCACCTCTGACCCCTTTCTCTAGTCACCTATTCTGTCTATTTGATCAACTCGTCCATTCCTTACCTTTTCATTTAACGAAAAACTCCTATTAAGGGATAGGGATAGTTCATCACAAAATGAAAAATTTTGTCATCATTCTGTCATCATTTACCCACCCACAAGTTGTTCCAATAAAATATGACTTTCTAATATATATATATATATATATATATTTATCTGTGTGTGTGTGTGTGTGTCTGTGTAACCAGTTTCTGGTCCCCATTGACCTCCATTGTGTTTTTTTTCCCATACCATGATAGTTAATGGGGACCAGCAACTGCTTAGTTACATTCTACAAAATATCTTTATGTATCTAAAGATATCTTTATTTCTATTAATTTACTTATGTTCAACAGAATAAATCATGAATACTTTTTTCGGTAATATATACCTTTAAGGCAAATCAGCACACAAGTACAATTCCTATTTACATTATGGTTCCATCATATATGTGAGTCATAAAATCACAACTTAGCAAAATTTATGGAGAAACACTGAAATGCTAACTTTTGTGGTTTATGTCATATTTAATCTAAAACAGTGTTTTGTGCCATTTAAATTATTATCTCAAATGTCTGAAGCAGAAATATAATTATATCATTAAAAAGCTGAAACATTTTCTTCAGTGCATAAAACTCAAAATGTCTTTCTAGGTTGATGTGACTCAAAAATAATAAAGCATGCAGGGCACAAATTTCAAATGAGTAATACAACATGGCAACAAAGGGATCATAAATGCAGCTTCTTTAGTCTAATTATAATTCTATTCTATTCTACTTATTTTCTTTTTATTAAAAATTACCCTCTAATTCTTGCACTCTCTATTCTATTTCTATTCTAAATACTTGTTTTCTTTAAAAACTAGCATTCTCTATTCTTT
>SCHK01381154.1:4347-23295 GCA_004124795.1 Poropuntius huangchuchieni | reverse complement strand
TGGTGCAAGATTTCTGAGAAACCTAGTCTACAAATAGAAAAAAATGAATTTCCTGCAATTTCTGCAAGAGAAGTGGGTGGTTGTTACTAAAGCATGTAATGCAAATGTAAAAGTGAAAGGGAAGTACAGAGAAATAATGGGCAGGTTTGAGGAATCTTTAGAGGAGTGTTGTATTTATTTTGCATGATTTTTGTTATTAAAATCATGTTTCAAAAATGTATCTGTTATTTTCTATTGGTTTAAAAATATATATTTTTATGTGGGTGTAGAGACGAGTTTTGAGTGCTGTCAAACGATTAATCGCGATTAATCGCATCCAAAATAAAAGTTTTTGTTTACATAATATATGTATGTGTGCTGTGTATATTTATTATGTATATATAAATACACACACATGCATGTATATATTTCAGAAAAATATTTTATGTTTATATATTAAATATATTTATTTATAAAAGAAATTATATAAATGTAAATATATACATGTAAATACGCGTAAATATTTTAAAAAAATATATGCATGCATGTGTATGTATTTATATATACATAATAAATATATACAGTATACATCTATTATGCAAACAAAAACTTTTATTTTGGATGTGATTAATCGCGATTAATCGTTTGACAGCACTAATAGTTTTTCCCAAATTATATTTATATAATAACATTTTTGGATTTTAATTAAATATTACTGAAAAAAAAAAAGTTTATTTTTCCAAAAACAAGTAAAAAGTAAAAAGGTTATTTATTTTAAAGATATACGTTATCAGTATATTTTCTTTAAACCTAAACCAAAAGGCTTTATAATGTGATTTTCCCACTTTTCCTCAATAGTTGTCTGCTATTCACTACTGTATCAGCCTAATAAAAAAAAATTACATGTATTTACATGCATACATTATACTATATATATATATATATATAGATATATATAGATAGATAGATAGATAGATAGATATAAAAGGGACCTGAACCACAAGTAATGACCTGAATCATCAATCTGAGGAAGAAATATGGTGCAAGATTTCTGAGAAACCTAGTCTACAAATAGAAAAGAATTAATTTCCTGCAATTTCTGCAAGAGAAGTGGGTGGTTGTTACTAAAGCATGTAATGCAAATGTAAAAGTGAAAGAAAAGTGAAAGGGAAGTACAGAGAAATAATGGACAGGTTTGAAGAATCTTTGGAGAAGTGATGTATGTATTTGGCATGATTTTTATTATTAAAATTCATGTTTCAAAAATGTATATTTCTATTGGTTTAAAAAATATATTTTTATAATTATAATTTTAGATGTTACAATCATTAAACATTAATAATAATAAATAAATTCATAAATAATGATTGCAGCTTTTAAAATAATAATAGAATAAAACTTATTAACTTATTATACTGTAAATGTTTTTTTAAATTTATGTACTCAGCTGAAAAAAAAAAGACTTTGGCGAGTGTTCATTTTGGACCCTTCTGTTTGCCTGGTCTAATGCAGGAAGAGAAATGTGTCAGGGAACAGAAGAGCATTAAGTGGAAGTTGGACAGTCATTGTATTCAACAGGATGTTGGTTTTCTTTGCCCAGGTGTTGACACTAGTCACTGAAATAGGGCAATTTACAAAGCAATTTTCACCTGTATTCATCAGAGAGCCTGTGAGAGAATCACCACTGCCCCACAGCGACCCTTGTTTTTCTCATGCCCATTTTTCACTTCACAGCTTCATATAAATGTTTATAAAATAACCATCGTGGGGCAGAGGGTGGGAAAGAGAGCAGAAGAGGGAAAAGGAGGAGCGATGGATAGTGAGAGAGAGAAGAGTGAATGATGTAGGAATGGCATACAGCAATGTGGTAGCAAAGACAGGAAGACTGAGAAAGAGAGAAACATGTTGAGTTAGTGCGGGTGGGAGGGACAGAGCGGGGACCCAGAGCACAGGGAGGACGGAGGTTCCCATGCCCTGGGGGCCTCTTGAGAGCAGCGATGGCAGATGTGACGTCTGGGTCCCCATCCTGCAAGGACCAGTATGGAAAAGACATTATCCATCAACCACAGGTCCAACGAATCAACAGTTAAATCTACACACATATACAAAAAAAATTAAAAATTCCCGTTATCATCTCAGAGCATAAACATACCATAAAAAGACCCATCTATGTTTAGCACCCACAATTCTGGGAATTTAGAGAGATTTGGGAGTGGAAAAAACATGAAAAGGTGAAAAGTTCAGGTTTAGAGTATCAGATTAAAGGTTTGGACAAAAAAGGGTCGTAAGAGCAAATGTGTTTTGATACACTTATGCCCATTTGACTCCAAACCATTGAAATGATTTCATGCTTTATCAAATTTATGATCAAATGAATATCCATGCAGTGAGTCTGTGAAAACAAAAGTATTTTATGCTCAGTTTAACATTGCATATGGAACACCAACAGCAATCTACAATAGATCTGGTCAGTATTTACTTTATTGACAACTCCACTACTCACCCTCATTTTGTTCCAAATATCTATGACTTACTTTATTGAATGAAAAATTAGCACAATGTCCAAGCTGCTCTTATCATACAATGAAAACACATGGTCAGTGCAACTGTCAAGCTCCAAAAAGTAGAAATACGCACTATAAAAATACAATAAATGTATTCTGTAAATCTCATAATAGCTTTGTGTCAGAAATATCTATTTCTAAAGATCTAAAGTTTTTTTTACTAAACACATGCCCATACATTGTAGGCTTCCAATCTCATGTAATACATTTAAATGTAGAATAAGTCATTAATATGTGCTAATTACTACTATTAATCACATCACAAAATGGCATGTGAAATAATGTTTGGCTTCACTGACAGAATTTTTTTTTTTACTTAAATTTAAGCCTGTTTGCCATTATATGACTTCAGAAGACTTACCAGGCACAGTCTTCTTCTACTTTCGCTGTATGGAAAAGAGCAGTATTAAAGAGATCATGAACTGCCTTTTTTTATTATTTTGTACTGTTCTCTGAGGACCCCTTTTAATAGTCTATTTTCTGTCCAGTTTTTGAGCCGCCTCATCAGAATGCTCTGTTTGAATAGGTGTGGCAGATTGTAAACGCCCACTGCTATGATTGGCTAGCAGTTGTGTATGTTTGACAGCATACATTCATAGATGGACGCTGCTGTCGGATCCAATATAATCAACACAGCATCATCTCTTAGTTTCAGTCTTTCTAAAAAATCCTGTTGAATTGTACCATGTTTGCAAACGAATCCCCTGTAAAATTAAGTGTACAGAGGACCAAGTTCTTACTGACGTGGTCTGGTCTTTCCTAATGTTTGGATCAGAAGAAAGGCGATGCAAAGACTTTGTTTTTCCACAACTTGGCAATGAACAGCGTCTTGTTGTCTTTGGAGCCTCATTTATCATTTGATTTCTGTGTAGACCTCTCATTATTTACACATGCATGAATCGGTGGGCGGGGCTAAACAGGCAGCAATGTAGTGCTTATCCACTCTATTGGCACATTTCACAACCTGTCGTTTTGGCAGATTGACTTCAGTATAAGCTGTTTTTAGACTAACGAGGAAGTTTTCAGCTCTGAAACTTACAGGATGTTTTTATAGTACAATGACCTCTTATATGTCAAAAGATCAAAGGGAATTTTCAGGGAATCTCAGTTCATGGCCCCTTCAAAATTTTGCTAAACATCTTATTTTTTGTGTTCAACAGAAACAAATATGTCATGTGGGATTGGAACGGCATTAAACCAAGTATATCATTTTTGAGTGCACTATTAATTTAAGTTTTAAGGCAAGAGAGAGTGACAGATGGAAAGAGAGGGAGAAAAGTTTTCCAAGAAGCTGTCAGCATAATGCAGCTGTGTAGAAAAAAGCCTTTATCTTCTAATGCACTGTATTACAGAGTCCTTGGAAAATGCTTTATTCCTACGAGGGTGGATGAAAAAGATTTGAACAGGCTCTTTCTTTAAATAGATTATGGCGTGAGCAGTCACACATCTTTAGCCATCACATTTCCTTTGAAGCCTGTGAGAAGCTGTCGACAGTCATCAAACACTATCAGACTGTATGTCTGCTGAGATGCCAGGCCAAGGCTTTAAGATGTACATCCATAGGTGATGGGCTGCTTGACACATGGTGATTGAGAAATAAACCTCTGAACCTAATAAGTGTGTCACTGAACTATAACTGTGTGGGATCTATGAGAGGTCAGAAAAACTGCAAACGAGACATTTTCCATGGTGTCATAGGAAGCAGACCCTGGAGTTGTGTGAAAAGGTTGGACTTTGGAGTTCAGAAATGCTTGTGAGAAGTGGGAAAAAAGAGAAAATGGAGAGTGTGTTTCAGATTTATTTACAAAACAATACTTATAGGTCTTGTTTTTTTCACTTTCTTACGTAAAGGTCGGTCTTGCTTTTTTCCACTTCCTGAAAAACACAGGTACTTTTTAGTGCCATTTCAACAAAATAAAGAGCCAAGAATATATATTATAGGCCTATGTAAAATTAATGCTTTACCTATGTATTTTACCATTCTCATGCTATAGAAGAATGGTGGAAAAGTAGTTGTCAAATGTAGTCACAAGAGCTGAAAGACTTGTAAGAAAGCTAAACAGCTGCTTCAGAAAATGTTTTTATGTATCACTCACTGGATATTTCACTTTAAAAGTGTCTACAAATTGTGCAGGAAGCAGTATAATATTGTTTAGCAGATATGTTGCCACAGGCATGTCTTTCAAATGAGCATGTCTTTGTCATGTGTACATACTATTTACAATTAGCATCTTTAATTGATTTGCCCAGAAAAAGTTGGTGCTTTAAGAAAATTCCACTTAGAATTATAACATCTTTAAACTCATATAAACTCATAAATGCTTGAAATCAACTGCAAACAAAAACACTGGTTATTGTTATAGACTTATATTGTTATAGAATTATTAAATAAACACCTACGCTTCTGTTACAGTGTCACCTTTCAGCCTGTTGTTCCTTTCTCTTTCTTTTAACGTGCTAGACATCAGACCTTGACTGAATGGCTTAAAGAGGCTTACAGTGTATAGTCAAACAAAAAATAGCTAAAACACTTGAGTGAGTCGATTTCACGAGATGCCTTTGAAATCAATATGGTTTTAGCGAGTGTTCAGTTGGTAAGAACTATAGACTATAGTCTTCTGGAGGGAATTAGTTTCCATTCTCTGTAAATCCCACTGGGAAAAAAGCGGCAACACCTCTGAAATAAGAGGAAGTCACTCTAGTTTTCATTCTTCCTCAGACAAGCCATCAATGCTGTTGGAGAAGGAAATTTGGGGCACATACATGTTGTAAATGGTTTATGAACGGGCAAGTTACACTCTGCAATCTGACGCTATTGTTTTTTTGGCAAAGAAGAATCGTCAGGAAAAGCTCACAGAGACAAAGAAACTTCCACCAGAACTTCATCCTTTAGTAAACCGGTGAGATTGAGTTTCCCTGACTTTACTCCACCCTGCTGATAGTAGAGACAGAAGCTGATTTTTAGCTACATACCAGATTTTTTATGGATTGTGTGATTGGCTCAAAATGTTCTGTGTTCTCATGAGCAAAGATGTCAGATATCAAATCGTGTACTTCATTGAGACAAATGCAAATGCTAATGGATAACTTCCTCTGGGTATTACAGACCTCCCTGGCTGCTCCTGAGGACAGACAGTAGCTAATGTTGGTGGCTGCAGCACTGCACCCTACTGGAGTACAGCTTGTCCAGTCACAGACAGCTAAACTTTTGGGTGAGGAAATGCAGCTCAATGTGGTGTTAATATTTCAGTTTGAGTTTCCAGAGGAAAGAAATGACAAAGAAGAGAAGTACCAAGAACCATCGCTTACATCTTAACCCACCCCTTACCACCAAACCTGTCCCTAACCTTTTATCCCACCTCAATAGCAGCGAAACTGTTTTGCTACAATATGAACACAATAAGTACATGGTACTTTTTTTTATGCAAGTACATAGTAGTCAAGGCCACTTAATATAAAGTTGGACCATGAAGGATGATTAGTATGTCTTCATTTATAAAACAGTAGGTGAAAACCTGCCCGGATGTCCTACAACTTCTGCAGAGATTCTGAAGTGTGCATCTGATGGACATTTTACTTTCCCATGAGGCCATGGGAGATGAGTTGTGAACCACTATATTCAAAGACTGATGATTTCTGAAGAATGTTGCTTAATATGTGGGGGAGCAGAGTTTTGACAAGAAACTGTCCTACAGTGTAATTAGATCACATTGTGATAGCACAACTCATCATGAACCCACTGCCATGAGGAAACAATGGAGAATTTAGAATGATTTCAACATCAAGAACCTGTTTTTGGTTGTTATACTGTCAAGTAGTTCAACAAGATAATAATCTTGAAAATTGCGGTGACTTTAGTTTTGATGGACAAATACTATCATGTAGACAGAATGTTTATTTGTAATGGACACACTGTGCAGGTTGTTCAGCCTGTCATTCACATCTGCAGTGGAACACCGGTTCTTATCTAGAAAATTACTATTATTTTCTTTCTTTTTTCTTCTTTAAAGCGATGTCTCTAAGTTTTGTGCTAAAATATGCGAAAACAGTTTCTCCTATCACATTCATATGCAGAAATGTACTTGAATCATAAAATGATAACCAAGAAAACTGAATCATTGAAAACCAACCATCAAAATAAGCAGAAACGCTTTCCAGTAAGAGAAGCAAAAAGGCTATTGCTTTGCAATGTTATTTTGTTGAGCAAGATGTGGGATATTAATCATCAGGATGATGGTGAAAGTAACTGTGCTGATGAACACCAAACTCAAAACAAAACTGGATGATGCAATTGTATTGGATGTTTTGGTCTGGCTTGTTTTCAAGTTCTGAACATCTTCACATTAAATACGTGCAGAACTGGAACCGCTAACACTTTATTTCGATAGTCCACTTTAGACATTCTACTAACAGTAAGTAACTTTGCAACTACATGTCAACTACATGTCAACTAGCAGTTAGTATTAGTAGACTGTCTGCTTTCTTTGTCAACTTATTCAACTAACCCTAAACCCTAACAATCTACTCTAAGAGTTAGTAGACATGTAGTTACAAATAATGAGATTTAGTTGATATGTAGTTGACATGTGGTTACAAAGTTACTTATAGTTAGTAAAATGTCTAAAGTGGACTATCAAAATAAAGTTTAACCCTGGAACCAAATGCCACACATTCACTCAGACATTACTTTGTCTGTATTTGATTTCAATCAAGTACCCTGGAGCTACTGAAAAAAAAAACAGTCTTTGACATCATTTAAACTGAGAGAAGTTTATTGTATCTGTACACACTGCTACCTTTCTTCCTTCAGAAGACAGAAAATGCAATGCATGACTCGCCACGCCTCATTACAAGAGTGATCAGAGCCTCGGGGTGTAACGTGCGCCTGGCGTCTGCTGCCGCCGCTATCATCTCTGATTAGACTACACAGAGTTCACTGCCACATGCAGACGGTGATTGCGGTTAACTCCTCATGGTTACACACACAAATAGCCTAAAGGAGCCTGATCTGCACCTGCTCTTCTCTTTACCCAAGGCAAACACTTACGGGAGGGCAGGAGGTTGGAGAGTTTAGGAGATACGGATGAATAGAAAGAGTATCAAGGAGGAGGGGTCCTTTCCCTTTATTCAATACACCTGGTTAAACGCGCAATGAAATGACTGACTAGTGATTGATTTTTAGTCTTTTTTTAGTCTGCAGCTGTGGAATGTGAAAAAGAATAGACAAAAAAAGAACAAAGATTTTGTTTTTAACAGGCCTTTTAATAATCATAAAATATTGTTAATGTCTTTTATTCTACTTTTTAATTTGACTTTTATTATATTTATAAACTATTAAATATATATTTTATTTTACAATGGATTCCAAAAATCACATTGAAAATGTCTGGGGGCAATCAGAGTTACACATGGAAATAAAAAAGTGGGGTTTTGAAAACCTGAAAACATACAACGAATAAGTAAGTATAAAACAATTATATAAATTATATGGGAGGGGCCTTGGCCTGTGTGACGTTACTCTGCCAAGAATCTGTGAACGGCTTGATCTGAGACAGTGGTGATTTTTAAAAAAGCACTGGGTGAATTTTTATCATACAGAACAGCCACAGGCTCTGCTCCTTCCTACTTGCTCTTATGAGTCTTTATCGCATCCGAAATCCTACGATCAGTAAATGAATGTCGCCGAAATCTCTTTCCAGAACCTTTTTTTTTTCACTGCTCCTTGCTCATGAAGTATTCTTTCCAACCCCATCCAGGACACAAATCCCATGAAAAAAATTCAAGAAACAGCTGAAAACTCATCTTTTCCATGAGCTCTTAACTGCATCATACTGAAAAAAAAGGAAAAAACTCTCTATTTCAGTCTGAAAATGTATTACAAGCACTTCTTGTGATTATTTGTCTGTTTATGATGAATCGCTTGTTGTATTTCTCATTTGTAAGTCACTTTGGATAAAAGCATCTAATAAAAGAATACATTTAAAATTAAATAAAAAATGTAAATATCAAGTAAACAGTATGTTAAAGGGGTCATTGGATGCAAATTTTATGTTTACATGGTGTTTGAACATAAATGTGTGTTGGCAGTGTGTGTACACAACCACCCTATTCAAGCATCAATGTCTTGAACTTGATGCGAACTGTAACCGGTCAGCAGTGCAGAGAGATAAAGAGAAGTGTGACGTGGGCTGTCACACACTTTATAACTAACCTTCTGAACTCCACTAGCTGTGATTGTCACATAGTTTGCTGTTTAAATTATATTTTCTAATGGCTGTGTTTGGTGTTATTGGAGAGTCAACGGTGCTTGAACAGATCTCACTCAACCGGGCTGTTTTAGACAGTTATGGCCCTCTGCTATCTATAATCAATTACTCTCTTTTAAAGGCATGGTTACAGTGACTTCAGCAATGCCACAGAGGCAACCGTCACCTTAGCTTTAACGTCAAACAACATGTGTCAGATCTGCTGCACTTTAACAAACAGGTCTGAGGTTTTAAGAGTCTTTTTTGACAAAACCATATACTAATTGTGACTTAACACTGTTTGGGTGGTTGGAGAGGATTTCTGTCATGCAGTGAATTGCTGTCATGCACTCTGGAATTTTTGCAAAATATCCTATTTTTGAAGAAATCACGTTTGGAATTACATGAGGTTGAGTAAATGAGGATTTCAAACGAGTTTGAATTAAGAATATAATACTTGAGTGACAATCCAGTATATCAGACTGTTCATGACCTGTTAATCTGGAAACATTGAATACATAACAAAGAAGTCCTCTGTGCACTCTATCATCTCTGATTTTCTGAATAAAGGCAGCAGACAAAGCATAACAGACACAAAACAAATAAGATTTCTCAAAGGATATTTTGGATTTCTTGAGGTCTGAATCAGCTCTTTTTGATATTACACATGAATACACACTCAGAAGGAGGGAGGAAGACGAAAACACCAGATACTTATTGACTAGTCTTAATTAAACGCTTGGCTATGCATAAGTTTGGGTTGGGTGGTTTCCCAATGGACTGTTTACTAACTCCTCCACTCATTGTTTTTTTATTCAGAAATAGAGACAATTTTCCAAACCTTTGTTCAGCAAACCTTTGTTCTTCGTTACATTCTTTTCATAAGTTATTTTCCTTTGTCTGTTCCAGCAGTAATTACTCTTCTTATATTTAACTCAGGTATATGTCTGGCTTTACTCAGATTTTATCTGTTATATTTAAAGTTCAACGGGCCTCCAAACTGAGAAATGTTAAATGGTTTATTTGTATGTTCTACATTGCTGAATTTAAAGTGATACGGAGAGAAAACCCAGTGTAAACCCAGGCAAAAACACTTTTTTCCTGATAGCATCTGTATAGTGTCATTTCATTTATTCAAAAATGTCATTTATTTTTTAATTAATTCAATTTTACCTTGTTTTACTTTTTCTTTATATTTATTCTTCTGTATTTATTTGTTATTTATTTAGTTTATTCTAAATATTGTGTTTGGTTTATCAGGCTTAAATATCTGGTTTACATTCATCCATTCATTCATTGTTTGTACTTTCATATAAAACAGAAAACTGTGTTACACTTACCGAACAATAAATCAAAGAAACCCAGATGCAGTAAGCATCTGAGAGCAATAGCAGTGATTTGACATCAACTCTTCATATAATCTGTTTCATTGGGAAGGGACAATGGCTAACTAGCTAATTGAGCACTTTCACTTTCAGAAGTCATTTTGACCCTTTCTTTTAAGGGCTTAACCATTCTTACCCTAAAACCAAACTCAATACACTCCCCATTATAGCCAGACCTTTTAAAAGATCCCTACTGGTGAGCAGTCATTAAACATATGTCTTATGTTTCATTTTAATCATCTTATAGCCAATTCAAAGCCACAAAAGCTCAATATTTCCCTCTAAAACATATCTGGTCTCAAAGAGCATTGAGCAGATGAAGTAAAACTGACAGTGAAGAAAGACAAAGAGCTCTAGAGCTATGGAGAGATGAGCTTAGGAGTCAGAACAATGGCGAGAGAGTGAGAGAAGCTGCTGTCATGATGGAGGCAGGAGTAGTGAATGCTGCTCCTGCTGTAATGAGGGATTAGGGAGGGATTATGATTCTTTATTAAGATATTTCTTATCCTTGTTAGACGGCCTCTAATGTCAGTGGATCGATTTCCCCTCTTACTCACAGACAGAGAAGAGAGAGAGAACATTTGGGTAACTGTGCAAAGACGACGTTTCATAACACGGTTCTTTTCTGACAATCTGTTTGGGATTTGCTAAACATAGCCATTAGTAAATAAAGAATTTCATACAGTAAAAAACTACTTTTTGAAAAACACAAAGTATTTAATTCACACTCCGAGAACACTTTCGTACACAGGTAAGCTTTTCAGATAGGGAATGGTTTACCAAAAAAGAACTTTCTGTTATTCATCATTTTCTCACACTCATGTTTTTAGAAACCCATATGTTTTTGTTCCATAGAACACAAAAGTAGAATGCTCACATTGTCCATATAAAGGAAGTCAAGCTCATAAAATGATTTTAAAGTACACAACAGTGGTCCATACAGCTTGGGCACCATATTCTGTACTAGTGGTGAGGGAATCTCTGCCTCTTTCCAAGTTTACTTTTTACAATAACAGGGCCATCCTGTATATCAATGTTTGCATTTGAATGAATGAACAATGCCATTTAGGATGACAACATTAAACTTGGAATTAAACATTTTTGATACATTTTGAGAAAGCATTTTGTATAAGCCCTTACTGGCCTTTTGAAGAATTGCTTTAAGATTTACAGATTTACAGACAAACATATTGAAGAGAAGGGTTTTTGCAGTACAATTGCCAGATTTATGTCAATTTACATTGTGTGCTCAGTGTGTGTGATGGTAAAATGGGGGTTTTACAGACATCTCCATAAGACCAAATGGTCTGCTGGTACAGTATATATATTTACTGATCTGTTGACTCTTATCTTGGCCGAAATGAGACAAGCACACAGAGGAAGAGTGGTGCCCAGCAGCAGGACAACCCATTCAATCCCATAAGTCAATATTTACCTCACACACCACAAGCAAATCCCAGAAGTGGTAACTTCACATCCAAGTGATTATCACTTATACTTGTGTTTACATGTCCTTCATCAGAGTCATAATAACAATACTTGGGTTGATTTTTGCAGACAAAACTCCATTCTGATCTACCAGGAAATGTCTGAAACAGGCCAAAATCTCTGAGGAACTAGATTTACCCCTCAGGAACAGTTATGATTCACTGCAGATGGAGTCTGCTGGTAGTTTGCATGTGTTTGCATAAGGAGACGGGTGGACAGGATAGTGCGAATGATTAACTGTTAAGATAGTGTGAGCTGCCTGCCAGAACGCATAGTAATAACAGATACGGCGTATGGCAAGAGATGAGGGAGGAGTCCCATGTGCACCCGCTACTTCTCACCTCAGGCAGGCCTTGAGACCTGTTCTTACACGCTAGCTAAGTTAAGGCTGCGGGGGGCTTAGGGCAGGTTGGGACAGGCCTTGTGCTCCATATTGCTCTTAATGGTAATGCACGTCTTTTTTGGCTCACAGAGTTTGTATCTTCTCTGAGGTATTGAGTGAGGAGTTAGTGTTTGATGCTTCTTTCCAATGGTTCAGTGACACGAAGTGATATACTGAACCTATATTTAGGGTATGTTTTTATTAAGATATTTAGTGAAAAATAAATGTAATGGCAACTGACTTTTGATAATTACTCTACTTTCAAAAGGAATGTATTTTATTCAGCAATGACGCATCAAACAAAAGTGACATTAGACTTTTATATTGTTACATTTCAAATAAACGCTGTTCTTATGAACTTTCGGTTTATTAAAGAATGGGTGAAAGTATCATGGTTTACACAAATAAACAGCACAATTGCTAACATTAATAATATAAGGAGAAATGTTTATTGAACACCAAATCAGTGAACACTGAAGACCAGAAAATTCATCTTTGTCATCGCAGGAATAATTTAAACTTAATAAAATTAAAACACAAATTTTAATTTTATGAAAATAACTGTTGTTCTTTTAGCTTGTTATAAAATTATAATAATAAATATAATAATATTATACTGTTTTACTGTATTGTATCTCAAATAAACGCAGCCTTCGTGAAAATACATAAAAATCGTAATGACTCCGAGCTTTTGAATGATAGCGTATATATAAATTAAACCATGAAGTTTGAATGTGTAATGAACATGCATCAAGGCTGGTGCTAGGAAATATGGATTTATGGAGGATGGCGCCATCGTCTGGCGTGAAGTCACATGGCAATGACCAGCCACTAACCTAAATGCAGGCAATGAAGTACTGCTGTGCCAGTAAATACACAATTACACATCAAACTGGAAAAAAATAGGCAAGAATATTAATTATTTAAAAAAACCATCCACAAAGCAATTGTAAGTCAAGTCAGCTATAATTAATGGATTGTGTATGCACAATGTTACCACCTTTAATTTGAAGATATGCAATAAGCTGTATCTTGTATATGTAATATCTGCTAATCACTTTCTAAACCAGCGTGTTCATAAGTGTCTCATCGATCTGCTTTACAAGGTATTTCTGAGGAAATTAGATGTCACGCTTAAGCAACTAATCTGCACTATGTACCCAGATAGCACACATATGTCTGAAAGATGTCTGTTAAAGATCTCTCGATCTGGAAAGCATCGGCTGTCTACAAACGTCTGAAAGACGTCTTTCAGATGTCAGTTTTACATACATTCTAAATCATAAACATCTTAAAGACATCCAATAGACGTCTATCTGACATCTAAAAGGAAACGTCCTATAGAAGTATTGCAGATGAGCAAACACCCTAAAAAATACGTCTTGCAGATATAAATGCAGACATCAAAAAGACGTCTCTGAGATGTATGTGTGCTATCAGGTTATGGACAGCAGAGGGCGATATCGCAAAATAACACATGATTGAACTCAAATTTGAAACTCTTCGCCTGTATCCCAATGTGCATACTATCCATCCTAAATTCTATGTGATATTATATTATTTAGGGCCGATAGGGTGGATAGTATGCACATTGGGACGCAGGGTTTCTTAGGTAAACAAAGGTCCACAGCACCTAAATATGGTATGATGTTCTGCCTTTCGCATAGGCCTAGGTCTTATGTTTTATGCTTTAAGATATTGTATAAAGAAGCTTTCACTGCAGTTATGTAGAGCTATGTAGAGCATGATATAGATACTGCACAAATCATATTAGATTTTTAGCAGAGGTCTGGGAGAGAAATGCTAGATTATAACCATTCTGCCATTATTTTCCTCATGTTGTTCAAAGTATTTATTTATTTATTTAAAACATAAGCTGTATAATGGACCTGACTCAAAGTAATGTTTCGTTCATGAATCAGACATCAGTGAATAGCAATCTTAAATTGTGGCTCCTTGCACAAAACTATCATATGGCAGAGGAAGGCCAGGGTTCATACAGACTATTTTTATGATAGGTGCATTTATGGTTTGTGTCCTTTTGGAAGCTTGAAAGCCTCATAAAAGCCACTGGGAATAAAGAGACCATGAATCAGAGGAGAGGAGCCTGTAACCCAGTTTCCCAAGAAGACACAGCTCAGTTAAATAAACATAACAAAATTCAGACCAGGAACACCAGTCCTCTTTTATCATTTACTGAACAACTTCATTTAACTAAACTGCATTCAAAATGATCAAAGAGCAATGTTATTTTATCATCTGGTATATCTGAGATGTGCCAGTTCTCACAGTGAGATGTTTTCCTACTCTTCCTCCATGACACTTGCAAGTTAACAGACATTTCTGGGTACACGTGGTTTGCCACTGCAAGGATGATTACCTTAATTGCCTTAAAAAAGTGTACCTTACTTGTTATCTAAATCTCAAAACAGTGGCATAGCAATTCATCCCTGGGCCCATATGCAAAAAAAAAAAAGGTTATAGGTTAACGTGGGCCCCAACACTCCTTATTGTTGTCTTTTTTTTATGTAAATCACAATACATGACTATTCACAAACTGTTTTATTGATGGTATAATTAGGGTGGTTATTCTCTCTAATCAAATGCACTTTAATGGTTTATTATAGAAACCACGCCTTTCATTAGTAATGATTGTTAATCACTGTTAACACCTGCTATAAACCATATTTATGAGTAGATAGAAATCAAATATATATTCAAAGTGATGAGTAAAATAAATTACCATTATTTTGTACATGTTCACATAAACTTGAAAATATAATAGACAGAATACAAAAACAAACAAATCTTACACGAACTGGACTGCTGTGGACTGTAGGCCAGTGATAACACAAATAGTATCCTTTAAATTCTGTCAATTATATCACAAAATACAAACAATGTGTTTAATTTCAATCTCTACAGCTGGGAATACATTCCTTGGTTTTGATTAAAAGGCCCCCCTCGGCAGGCCCTCAATCAGCCTAGGCCCATGTGCATACCCTGCATACCCACCCCTGTATCAATCTGAATGTCATTTATAGAAACTCATCCTAAACTATTGAGCATTAATAGATCTTTTAAGTACTACTGTATGGTTGATGGATGATCTGGTCTCTGAGATGAGATGAAAAGCCATGAGTGCTTTTTCAGCAAATGATTCTATACCTGCAGTGTTTCTGGCGCAATAAATAAAAGATGGCTCTTATGCTTCTTACACATATGAAATGCTTCAGGAAATTGTCCCTCATGTGGAATAATGGTAAAGGTGTGCTCAGTATCACTCTCTTCCTCTCTTCCCCTTTCTGAACAACTCAGTATCAGAGCTATATGGCTAATGTTTATGAGTCTTATAAGTCATATATATAGGCTGATTTAACAATGAAACATCAAATATTCTGCAGGGCAGTGTCCATCCAGGACAGGCATGGCCTTATACAGTATGAGAGAACACCTGACCATTTATTACTGTGTCCCAGTATTAGGGTTGCCCTAAAATTATGATTAGGCCCAGTATTTAAACCATAATTCATGAATTTGATCTCAACTCTAAAAACTCTGTCTGCAGACATGCCGTATTACTTTCAGTGTGGCTGGAGGTCGGTTCTTCTTCTTCACTGCACTTCAAGCTGTCTCTCACACCGAAATGTGACAAGGCTGCCTTGTTCCTCATCAAATATACATGCACTTTGTCTTCTAACACATTTGCATAGTGAAGCCGAAAAAATACCTTTCTCTGTCCATTTGTGTTCTTGTGGGGCAGTCAAAATGAGCGGACCGCATAATCCCTGTCCCACAGAATTTGCTCATCTGCCAGAGCAAATGACATCACTCAGTTTTACCAAGAAAGCACATCATGTTTCAAAATCCTCTCTCTTTCTTCCTGAAGGATGTCCTGAAGCTCAGTAGGCATAAAATGATTTAATGAAATGTTTCAGTCATCAAGCACAGATCCTTACAACAGTTTTTCTCCCTTTTCCATCTCAAAGATGATGTCAGCATTTCATTAATGACAATGAAAATGATGTCAGTGAGAATTAGTAGCATGCCACATTTTTCATATAATCACAATGTGCACATGACAGGTTCTCTGAATATATTTTAATACTTGTTTACATTACTGAAATGTATTAACTGATTCCCCATATGAAGCTCTTGACAAACCTACATGGAAAAATTGTATTTTTCAGCAGCATCGTTATTATTATTCATTATCTCAACTGCTTTTCTCTACTTTTCATGTAACTTGAGTCACATTCTGACTGTGTTTCTCTGAGCACTTGGGCCCTAGGCTTCCCTCTGGCTCATACAGTTAATTCAATCAGCTTGACATGTACTGAAGAACAAGCTTTAGTTTTGACTACACTGAGACTGAGACACTGACATTCTAACATCCGTTACGTGTCTGATCAGTCTGGCAGTGATAGATGTACTATTTGTAATATCATCCGATTTTGTCTTCAATACTCTGATATTTGTCATACAACAAATAAACAACTGAAATAAACATTTTGTGTCTCTTTACATACATGTGTCAATGCAAACTTACACACAGTAAGTTTTGTCAGCCTTTCAACCCAAATATTCCAGTGGATAGAAAGGCATGGATGCTCCGATGGGAATTCTGAGAGCAGCTTTTGACAGAGGAAAAAGAAGAGAGGGACAAGAGAAAAATAACCTGGCCTTACACTGCATCATACTTATAAATTTATCATGACCGTTTCTGTACAATACATTGGAATCTCAGCCTCCTTTAATATTTGAAGGTTTAATAATTCATATACTAAAATATGGTTTTCTCCACTTTTCCAACTATCTCCTCTTAGCAGCACTCAAAGTGGTCCAACAGGAAGAACGAGAAGAAAGAGTTTAAAGTGGGACTAAAAGTATGTGTGTGTGTGTGTGTGTGTGTGTGTGTGTGTGTGTGTGTGTGTGTGTGTGTGATAGAAAGAGGGAGTAGCTGCACATCTTGCAGAAATAATCTTCTTTTAAGTCACTTGCAACTTATAAAAATTAACTACATTTTTCACTCTTTGCATCTGAAAGACAGCTTGAATCATGCTAGAATCACAGCGATAACTTATGATGCCTCTGTTTAGCTACAGTGCCTGTCAAAACTAGACCTTAAGAGGGCATCTGAATATAATAATATAGCAAAAATGTAAAAAGTAGTACAGATCTTGAAGATGTTTTGTCCACTAATAAAATACTAATCTTAAACATTCAAATAATACTTACACAATCCAGTGCAGCTGAGGGATGAAAGTTCAAATTTATATTTGCCACATGTAAAATTGTTATTTAGCCTACCACATAAAATAAGGATTTAGTCTAAATGTCAGTGGAATCGAGGACTTGGTTTCCAGTAGCCTATATGACTGACTGACTGACTGACTGAATGAATGTGTGGGGAGAGGTTGACACAAACAGAGATGTGGGACGTACGTGACTCCAGCGGACGCTCTTCTCCTCACAGCTCTCTCTCAGTGCTCATGAAGTTCAGCTCTTATCATCGCCTATCTGTTCAGTGATCTTTTTGTCTGATCTATTTATTATAGGAATTTCATTCCGTCTGGAGATGTGACTTCGTGAAAGTGTTGTAGTTTGTGGTTACGTTCGCCGGATGCGTTGGACACGTGCCCTATGTTCTGTAGATACCATAATGTGAGTATACAAAACTTCATCTGAGGTAATGCAATTTAAGCTGTATTTATATCATTGCAAAAATGTAGTAATTATTATATTATATTAATAATACTGTTATTGTGGGTCGCTTGTATGAATATCGTCACAGAGAACTGTACAGATTACAAAATTCCTTTGACTATTTATTTACAAGATGATAAAAAATGATAAATAAATTGAATGAATTGAATTAGCAGACTAAGTTGTCAATAATTTATAGTAGACCAGATTTAATGTGATAAATCTCAGTAGGCTATTGGCTTTTTACATTTTTTAAAAACGTAATTTCTGTTGGTTACAGAGATATAGGGTTGCCAAATCATACAGCTTTATTTGTTTTGAGATCTGAGGCACTTAACTGGAACCGACTCCGAGTATTTTAATTAATGTCACAGTTTACTTTTAAAATGTATACGGGATGTATACACAAAATATCATTAAAGTACATCATACATTGTATGTAACTGATGATGGCCGTTAGATTTGGTTATATAAAACTTTGCAAGTGATTTGTGCAAATGGGTGACTAAATGTGGGCTTGAATGAGTCTCTGGCCTGAGGTAAGACCAAATACTGTCATCACAAAATCTAAAAGTCTTATTGAGGGGCCCTTTCTGATTCACTTGTGTCTAGTTGCATCTTCATTAGCATTTCACATAGACAAAGACAGGACTGTTTGTAACAGTAAACAACACTGACTACTGACACTAGTTTGTGGCTAATTATGACTGAATAACCTGAGCTTTATGGACAGTTACAGTACACGCCGTCATTCCTTAGACATCCTGTTGAAATTGTGCAAATGTGCTATTTTTGGAAAATCATTTAATGCATCATTGATCAGTTTATTATTCCACTGCTGTGGCATATGCTTAAATACAGTTCCACAATTACTGAGTTCATGATCAAAGAGCATGAAATAGGGATCAGATGTACATGTAATTTCAACAATAGCTATTATTTAATAGAGAGTGGTAGTGATTTGGCATCGTGAGTGGTATTAGACCAGTATATTGCTGATTTTTGACCAGAGATTTTAAATAAAGGTTTTCTGTTTGAATATATTTTAAAATTTATTGTAAAGCTGTTGATTTGGAATATGTTGAAATATGTTGATTTGGTGGGGGAGAAATGTTGTTATCAATGCTGAAGATTAATATTTTTTAGAAATATATTACATTTTTTTCAGGTTCTTTGTTGAATAGAAAGTTCACAAGAAG
>SCHK01381050.1:0-11015 GCA_004124795.1 Poropuntius huangchuchieni | reverse complement strand
ATTATTATTATTATTATTATTGGATATTGCTATTCTTCATTATTGTATAGTTTTTGTTGTTGTGTGAGTGTATAATAATAATATTATTTACAGAAATGTTGTTACTATTCATATACTATTCAACATTTTTAACAATATGTTATTTTTATATAATAACATATTTAAAAATATATTATTATAATTATTATTGTATAGTTGTTGTTTGGTTGTTGTGTGAGTGTGTGATAATATTATTTACAGACATTTTGTTACTATTCATAATAATACATATTTAAATATCATTTTAACAACAATATTTTAATATATATTAAATATTTAAAATTATTTTAATAATAATAATCATCATCATCATCCTAATAATGTGCATTCAAAATCTGTCATATACTATAGTGCGTATTATTGCAACATCAAGACTGATATTTATAAATGAATTTATATTTCAGACTCTTTTCTCTAATTATTCAGAGTGTCACAGTAGAAGCCCCCTGCCCTTCTGCTGTGTCTTCCCCATGTTCGGTGGTCTTTAATCTTAATTATAAAGCTATCATTACCACATGAACCCGAGGCTGCGGCCGTCCACGCTCAGAATCAATCACGCGATGGGTCTGTTCTGCTGCAGAGCTCCTCTCCCCTCGTTCCCCACTAGAGCTTTTTCATTTATTCTCTTTTCAATTTTCATAATTGCTGTTGTCCTCACACTCGCTAAGAGCACAGCCCATTGCCCTCCCTGCTGAAGTTCAGCATTTTGGATATTGAATATTGGTTTCACATACTTCATTGCATCGATCGGATTGGATTTTGCAAGAATAAAAGGATGCGTCCCCTCTGATTTAGGAAGATAAAGTGCTTTTCTTGCAAATACGCCTTGACCAATGAGTCTCTCATTCCGCTGTGTCGGTTGATGCATGATTTATGGGAGTTTGAGTTTGTCGCGGGACTGATGTTCACTAGAACGTTACATTTTGATAAAGGAGTTTGTGTCTCGTTACAAATTTTAAAAAGAAAAAGTATTGCGCCTGGCCAGAAATCAACAGAGAGCTATTTATCCAGTTATTATGCTGTTTTATCGCTCTGTTTATTTCTTATGTGTACTAGTCATTCTCTGACAGGCTGTTGGCAATCGCTGATGAAATATCCCAACATGTAGAGTAGAGATCCTAACAGGACTTTCACACTCTATTAGATGTGAGAAGGCGTTAGATGAAAAACAGGACAAAAGCTCGCCAACTGCTCATCGTGCAGCTGAATTCTCAATAATCCAAGATGCACGAGCAGAGCTCTCCAGGTCTGTGATTGGGATCGCGAGGACTAATTTCTTGAAAGCCTGCTTGCTAACCGAGGCGGTGAAATTTAGGAGCAGTGAAGATGTCAGGACTGCATTAGGCCGCCTGATCAAAGGCCTCCAGCAGGCCTCCCTCTGCAGGTCCTTTCATGAATCCGGTCACTCTGCCAACAGACTTGTTTTAGCGTTAAGGCAGCTTTATGTTTGAATTTTATGTGCCAATTAATTAGGTGCTTTCTAATATATGTCGGGAGAACTGTAAACTATTTAGAGAGGGGTAAGGAGAGAGCGATCTGTGCTAAAGTTCTTTTGATTTATAACGGTCAGTGTTCACGTTCAGTAAGCTGAAGAGACAGCTGAGAGTGCACGGCCGCCACTCCGGCCCGCTCTGAACCAGGAAGAAGGATTTAAATGTCTTCCCTTGAAGTCTAAATATTTAATTTCTTAATAGAGGACATTGCAGCCAACATTAATTTTGAAGGAACAGTGAGGACGTTAATGAGGCTAACACAGAGTGGCATGTCTTGTGACATTCATTTGGTAGAAAAGGTGAGGCTCTTTTTTCTTCATCTTCTTGCACTTTCACCCCTTTTAGAAAACAGGCGGTAAAAGGCATCGCCGTCATTGATCTGTCTTCCCTACCACCCCAATTATTAAATTAAACGCGGAAATTCACGCTGCTTGTAATTACTTTCACTCTACGGTATCATTCTGTCACACATGCCACATGTAAATCTGCATCTTAGCAGTAAATATCCTTTGCTTCTAATAGTCTAAGGACTGAATTATAATGTAGGCTCGGAAAAATGAAAATTGGCTTGATTATTGTAGGTGACACTGAACGCTCAAACCCGCTGCTTGCTAGATTGACACTCACGTTGGTGACATAAGCCAAACTATATACGATTCTGGCGCAAATAACCAGGAAAACATCACCTCAGATGGTGTGAGTGGGATTTGATTCCTAATATGGCACAACACCTTCACCTCAATCAATCACCTCATACCCACTTGATGAGAAATAGTCAGAGAAATTAAGTTGTTTAACAAGATCTAGAAAGATAAAATAGAAAAAAGATGCCAAAATACCCAGTGGGATTTGTTTATAAGACAGTCATTTATTATGATAAATGAAAAGGTAATTGTGGATAAAGTTAAAATAAGAAATAAAGACACAATGTGAGATATTAAAGGTGCTGTATGTAAGTTTTTGACTTTACTAAAGCATAAAATTACCATAATATGTTAACACACTTTTGCTGCAAAGTTTATCTGAAAAGCAATGCTACAGTTATTCTCCTTTGAAAATGTATGTTCCGGGCCGGAATGTCGGTCTCTGTTTTGGTTTGTGAAACCCGCCCACTGCCAGTTTACCCAATTGTATTTTGGCACTCCGAGTTGCCAGTTGCCGGAAAACACAGCATATTTAATTTCATTCATCGTCAGGTATGCTTGTTCCTGTTGGTGTCATCAATCTGGCAACCTGAGATAAAGGTGCAACAGGGTGATATAGAGTCACAATTACAAGAAATAACACAATTTTGTCATATATATATTGCAAATTTGCCTTTGTCGCATTGTTAGATATCATCACAATTAAAAGAAAGTTGCAGTTGCGAAGTATAAAGTCACATTTTGAGTTATGTAGTCAGAAAAAGAAAAATAATGTTTCAAATATCAGAAATAAAGTTGCATTTACAAAATACAGTGTTACACTGCAAGATTTATAGTCACATTTTGAGATATAAAATAACAACAGGGAGATATAAAGAGATTGTAAGATATAAAGGTCATTTTTATTTGCACAGCACCTTTAAACAACATTAATTCATAAAAAGTTCCATGGTTTTGCCCATATAAAGTCTCATGGTGAGATATAAAGTTGCAAAACAAAAATAATGTCAAAGAAATAAAGCTACAATTATATTAACTCGTTTACTTACTATAAGGTGGAAATAGGTTTTCATAGATTTGGGAGCTCATGAAGGACAGAAACGCAGACTTGATCTATTCATTTATACTAAAAACACATTTTTGACCTACACCAATATAGGTCCTCAGTACTTGACTTCTGAATTAATGTGCACAACCACAAACTATGATTCAACACCTGAATGTCTGTTTTCACCTTTTATCTACAGCACATATTTCCTTTTGAAGTCTTTGCCTAAGAAGATAAATGAATCAGAGTAGATCTATAATGCTTATCCCTGTCTGCATGGTTTATTCCTTTAAAATATTAATCCCACATGAAGGAAGCTGTCATTTTTATAAAAGATGGCAGGATAGCAATGAAATCTTCCATTACCATTTTTGAAGGTAAAGAATATCTTAAACCGCAAATGCAACACAACGTCTTAAGACTGAATGAGAGAGTAAAGTCTCTCGAGAGGGAATCAGAGGTGTCGACTAAGCTGGAAACTCTGTCAAGTACATGGGTCAATTGTTAAGCACACAAAACCCCAGGACAAGCAGGCCTTCCCTTTGTCCCTGTAGGGTAGAAATTCAAAGCCTGGCTTTAGCGTGCTGGAAGGAGAGCTATAATACTCTTTAATATATGTAAAGAAGCACATGATTACGTACATACTTAATGTGAGCTAGTATCAATCCGTGAAAGCCAGAAGAGGCCTGGGATATTTATGCTGCTCAGAAGCTTTTTATTTAGTCCCTCCTCCATTCCTGACACACTTCAGTTAAAACAGAATGAGCCTCTGCTACTTTTTAGAGTCCAACATCCTCTTAGTGTGAATAATCTACAGTCATTTTCCATTGTAACGCATACTTTTGGATAGCACAGAAACATACTTTAAAAATCAAATTTATTACTAATCATATATGTATTAATATTAAAATACTACCAGAGATCATATCAAAGCTTGTTCTTGTCCATGTATTAGGACAGACTTCCAAATAAATGCCTAGCATTTTTAGTCATCACTCACAGTGATATCATATATAAAATACTTAGTAAAACAGGTTATGAACTAATTGATTAAATAAATGGAAAATTGGTGCAGCATTATCTTAAGTGGTTATTTTGAATAATAATGTACTTAAATGTTATGTAAAGATTAAAAAAAAGATGTTTTGCTAAATAATTTTTGCCCCATTTACACGATTTATTCCAAATAAGTTCCTTTTACCATTCCTTTTAGCACAAATTATGCAAGTCTATGTGTATTCGTTAAATACGAAATATATTTTTGAGTCATACATTTTAGGATTCAGAATTTTTAGTAAAAAATTGCATTTTGGAGACATTTTGCAGGCCGTTGTCCATTTCAAATAATGTATTGATGTATGAAGCACAGCTCACACAGACGTCACTTTTAAAACAAGCTGTTTTAAAAGTGTCAGTTGCGTTACTATCTATGCAGGGTCAGAAAGCTTTCAGATTTCATCAAAAATATCTTAATTTGTGCTCCAAAAGATAAACTAAGGTCTTACGTGTTTGGAACGACATGAGGGTGAGTAATTAAAGGGTAACTCCACCCCAAAATAAAAATTTTGTTTTCAAAAATTATAATTTTTTTTTGTATATTTAGCATTCTGACAGCTCTCTGACCCTCCCATGCACAGCAATGTAATAAACACAATCAACGTCCAGAAACGTAGCAAGGAGATCGGTAAGGTACAGTAGTCCATGTGACATCAGGAGTTCAACCGTAATTTTACGAAGCTACATGAATATTTGAATACTTGGCACAGAACAGCATAAGCTGTTTGTGTTCAGTGGATACTCTCCAAAATGGCGCTATGGTGATGCAGAGGAGACAAATTGTTGAATAAAGTAGTTATTTTTGTCTTCTTTGCGTACAAAAAGTATTCTTGTAGCTTCGTAAAATTATGGTTGAACCTCACGTGGATCATGTTACCGATCTCCTTGCTACGTTTCTAAACATCGATCGTGTTGAATACATTGCTGTCTGAGAGCTCTCAAAATGCATCAAAAATATCTTAATTTGTGTTCCGAAGACAAACAAAGCTTTTACGGGTTTGGAACGACATGGGGGTAAGTGATTAATGACAACGTTTTCATTTTGTGGTGGAGTAACCCTTTTAATAACATAATTTTCATTTTTGGATGATCTATCCCTTTAAAGTTGGATTTTAGGCCTGTTGTACCCTATTGGGATGTCATTATGTGCTTATGTGGTTAAATTCTAGGGAAACTGCACCAGTTCACAGCTGATGATGTCTCTTTGGTGAGTTCTGAAACATCTAGAGCAGTGGTTCTCAACCATGTTCTTGAAGCACCTCCCCCTTAATAAACATTTTGAATAAAATTGAATCTGGATGTGCAATAACTATAGGAGCACTGGAAAGCTCAAGACAGCAATGAGGGTGGTCATCATTTTATCATTATCTGCACTGACTGAAGATCCTCTTACCTTTGAGCTCATCCGCTCTTATGGCTAAAATAGGAACTTCAAAGGAGAGATACATAATGAATCTTTATATACTTGATAAAAGGTACCAGCCGATTTGCTTATCACCATTTGCCTTAGGTTTTTATGGACATCTTTGTTGACATGGGAAACAATGTTTAATGCATACATCACTCTAACAGGAGCAGGGCTAATGCTAGCTGACCTCTTCAGTGGGGTTGTCTTGTTTTGTTGCCTTTCTCGGTCCATGCAAGAAATGAGGTCTTTATGTACAAAGAGAAAGAGGCTAAAAGCTTTCAGAGAGGTATAAACATGCTGAATTTCATTTTGTGTGTTCCAGAGAAACACAACTTGGTTAAATCTTTTCCTTGTTCAATTTTCCTCCCTAACAGGCATTAGCTGGTATGTAACTGCTAATTTATCATTTCAGTGTATGATATCCTGTCATCTCCTCATTTGTCTATGAGTGTTTCTAATCGGAGATAATCCTGGTCAAATCCTTTGATTGTGAGTTTGGATGCGATCCATCTCTAAAGAAGCGATTTAATGGGCTTCATGGCACTTGGCGTTAAGTCATTTATCTAGTGGAAAGACTGGAGATGCTTGTTTTAATAAGAGTGCACTTCATGAAGACCAAGGAGACTCGCCATTTAATTATCCAAAGGGAAGGCCGTTCTCAACCCTCGATCAAGCAAATTGCTGCGGGTAGGAAGAATTTTCCTCAAACTCACTCTTCCCTCACCTTCTTTGGAAGAGTTGGTGTGCCATCTCTTCTTGGATGAAGTCCACCCCCTACAGCTTCAGTGCCTCACTTTTTTGCATTTTGAAAGCTTCACAACAGGCTGGATTAGTTATTCTTACATCACTGGAGAATGATTATGTAAGCGAAGCAGTTTAGGCGTTGGCAGTGGCTTTGTGTTGCAAGCCTGCAGACATTCCACAGATGGTAAAGAAAACTAATGGGCAGAGAAACACTGCCTCCATTTTCTCTCTCGGTCTGTTGTTTGATCAATTCTGAAGTTATTTCTCCAAGGGAACAGGAATCAGTGTGTTTAAACATAAAAATGACAAATTATCTTATGACAGAATAATCTTCTCTTACACTTGCAGGAAAAATGCTTACACAGATTTGACTTAAAAAGTTTTGGACGTCATAAAAGCCATTGCTTTGTACTCAAATTCACTTAAAATAAACAGAAGAGGGTTTTATTGGCTAAACCAATGCATTAGCTAATGTAGTTCATGGTAATGTAGTCCTTTCTGTCTTTGGAGCAAATTTTTAACCAAGGTTTAAGCACTAGTCTGACCCCAGTTACTTGAAGCAGGTTAGGACAGGGACAAATACCACAATTTCAATGACATTGTATTATGTTAAATATCCTATTGTGTGTGTGTGTGTGTGTGTGTCTGTTTGTTAATGAGGGATTTATTAAAAGTGTTATTTTTTTTATTTAATATTTATTGCAATTGTATGAATTGGATGTAGATAAAAAAAACTTTGCTTTTCATTTAAACTATAGGGAAATTGAGTGAAACCCTATTCTGACAAACCTTCCAATAAAATATGAGCAATTAAATGTGTAAATATTCGCATGCCTGCATGTAAGTCACAGAATATATTTATCTTTCAGACAAATCTCTTTTATTTGGATTCTGCTTTGACTTTAGCAAAGAACCCTCTTCTTATCAAAAAATAATGTCCCAAAGTAAGGTCCCTTTTTGTTGATTTAAACAGCTCTTTAATTTGCATTATAGTTCCATTACTGTAGTTGCATTTTATGTTAAAATGTAGAGAACAGAATGTCGTGGAAAAAATAATTCACCTGTGGCATCAGTGTACAATCTCTGCTGAGTGGTCATCGAACAGTTTGGGGCTAGACTTATTTAATACATGATCACAGACTTACTGAACTTTCTGTGAATACACTGAGATGATATCCTGCAGGCATCAGACATCATTATTTTTTATTACAGTAAAGCAGTATGCAGCAAACAAATCCATAAATATCACATAATTTACTATTCATTTACTGAAGCCATCGCAAATGATGAATGTCATTTCTTTTTTTTTCTGAATTCAAATAAATGACTATACGTAAATAAGGCATGTAAAGATAAAAATATGCGTTGCTTGAAGATAAATTATTAAATCATTTTCTCTGGTTTTCATCATAGTTTTTTGTCAGATCATTTACAATGCATTTCCAGTGTTAAATTAAAACAAATAGCCTGTTTTTAATGTATCAAACATATACCTGTTTGCTATTTATATACTGTATATTAAACTCAGCGTCCATGTGAACGGCTGTTTCGGATGTCCACACTAGAGCACACATCCTGCACCTGTCCACCTAAATCAAATTTCAGCTCATGTTTTGGGAGATGTAATCTGTCACATAACCTTGAAATTGGAGGAGAGGCACCATCAGTCAAAACCTAATGTTTATCAAGAGGCTCTTCAGTAAGTCTCAACATTAAACTATTTTGGTCCTCATGTGCTGTAATTATCAGAGGTTTTTATTTATTGTTGTATTGTGTATTCATTTAATTCACTCTGATTGTACTCTAACAAAACAAAATATCTCTTTTTTTTTTAATTGCCTCAATCTAAGATATCAGTTAATGATTTAAAGAGGAGAGGCATTTTACCAGGAATATAAATAAAATAATATAAAGATGCTATCAGGTACTCATTAGGCTTTGCACCACATATAATAAACAAATAGATCTGCTATGCAGGTCACGAGTCATTCAAAAAGTTAGTCAGAAATGTTCATTCACCAGAAAACCACATGGGTTCTGATAAACAGAAGTGGTGCAAGTATAAAAATACCACAGCATCCTCTCTGCCAAACAACAACAAGCCTCCTTTTACCTGAAAACAGCAGGACAGGGGAACGTCAGACAAGGTAAAAACCAACGGAATTTAAAAACAAATGCAGAGAGAAAAGAACAACTGCTGATTCCTGCAAAAGTAGGCGGGATCATTTAAAGAGAGAGCAGTGCTGGGATTGGCTCCTGTTTGGGCTACTTCCTGAATAAACAAAAACAGAGGAGAACAGCTGGGCAGGTTTTGGCCCAGAGCTGAACCGCAGAAGAAGCTGTTAAAAGACACCTCAGTGGGAGTCCTCCTTCCTAAACTGTCTGTGTGTGTCCGGAACAGAGCGTCTGGATGTAATCTGCCGTGTGAGGGAGGAGGGGGCGCTTCAGAAAGGAAGAGAGAAAGTGAAACTGTTTGGAAATTTAAAAGTTCTTGGGAGGAGTCACGAGAAACAACAACTTCACTGAGAAGGATGATGGAGAAAGGATATGAGATTCTCTCAAATAACACGTATACTAATACTGTCAGTGTTAATATCACAGGTATGTAAAGTCTTCATGGTTCTTTTGTTTTTACTTTTTCCCATCTGCTCTAAAGTTTAACAGTCTATTCTGGGAATAACTATGGTCTTGATATGAGTTTAAGTGAGCATGTTTTGAAACTGGCTTGGCAGAACATCCTGTTAATTCAACTTTCAGTTAAAACAACACTTATTGAATTTTCTGTGCAAAGTCAAAACACAGTGGTATTTGCAGGAAATGCAATGACCTCACTGGTAAACAAAAGTGCAGATGTACACAGTGTGAACAAGCATCCTGTGTCATTCCACAAGCTCAGCACATACTTGTGCTTTGCGATGCCCAGACTACCTTTCATTTTCTAGTGTGTGAAGAGACCAACATTTCAGTGTTTTTGTCATTAGCTGAAACTAAAACAGTATATAAATAATGCTACAATAACACTACCCACAGTACAAAAAATGATGATCAAAAATCACAGCTTTGGGGTGTGAAATATGATGAAATTTCAAACATCATGAATATCATTAATGTTAATGCTTCGACTGATTGCGCTAGCTTATCTAAGCCTGCTAATCCACAGCCAGTGAAAAACATATCAATTGCAAATCAAATCAATTCTCTAATTATTAGCTTGACTGCTAAACATAGTAATGAAATCCTTAATTAAGAGAAACATCGAAACACGACTGAGACTCTTCCACTCATGCAAGGCGAAATTACAAATAGATTCTTTATCATTTCGTCAATTTTTGTATTCAAGAGCCTGTATTTGATTCCCCTCATTTAAACAGGTTTTCTTTTAAGGTGAAGTAAACTAGCTGGGACTTTCGAAATCTTCTGGTAGGAGTAAGATAGTGTTTTCCTCACCTCACGTTTGACTTGAATGTGATGTGAAATTATGTTTGTATCATAGATTACTCGTACAGTACTCACTTGCGCAACAACATTCCTTTTGAGATTTTACATTCTCTTTGCCCTGGAGTCAAAGATTTTATTGTTTGCGAATATATCTCTTGTGCTCCGGCTCAGAGCCTCCTCCTCCATCACCCAATGATGGTCCACCATTTTTGTTACAATGTGCTTCCTATGTAAGTTGTTCCTTATTTAAAGCGTAACTGGAAAATACGTTCTTTGGCAATGTGTTGTCAATATTTTGCAACTCGCCTTGTTCTTGATCCATGACTCTGTGGTTTTATTCTCCAAGATTTGCAATAAATGAACAGGATTGCTAAATCTGTGTTGCCTGGAGTCATTCGGAGGGGAGAAAAAGTTCTCTTGTGAATTGAAAGCTCAACTTTTGAAAGCTAACCGAGTGACCTCCAAAGTCATTTATTATGAAACGAACATGCTGTTTGACCAAAATGTCATTGTCTGATGTCACCACTGTGAGAGTCACAAATAGTAGGCCTTTGAAAAGGGTACATTTCACTTTTAAGATGCATAAGAGGGCATTTTTCAGAGGCGGATTTCGTGTCAGCACAGAGAGGGAATTTTGACAGAGATGCCACATTTTTAGACACAAGATGAATGTAGCCATATGGTGGAGGTCCAGACCCATGTTTGGGAGGTTTTGCTGGCCATGGTGTTTTTTCTTTTTGTGCTTTTTTGCCTCCTGTTCTCGCCAGATGGCTGTCACACAAGCCATTCCTCACCCACGGTCGCCTAATTTGCCATTATTCTTTCTCTAATGGGGCCATTAACAACATCACTGATAATTGAATCGAAAGTTTCCCTCGATTGTGCCGTTTTGGGGTTTTAATGGCGAATAGGGCACATCCGAGACCGTTCTTGCAAGTTCCAATCTCAAGGTGCTTCCTTTCGATTTGTCCAAATCGATAACGCAAACGATTGCAGTTTGTTGGGCTACTGGTCTTCAGTCACTTCATATATATTTGAAAGAATTAAAATATACCATCACGCAATGAATTTAAAATGTTGAATGTCAAAAGAATTTAACTTTTTTATGTCAGATTAATGCAGGGAATATAATATAAATATGACAT